>JANTPZ010144327.1:0-21277 GCA_025593235.1 Vachellia pachyceras | reverse complement strand
AGCTCTCTTACCTTTGATTTTCAAGAGCACTTCTCCTTCTTCTTCAAGCTTGAAAATGGTGTCTCTCCCTCTCCTTTGCAGCTGGAAAATGTCGGTTGGAATGGTGGAGAAATGGATGGAAGACTTGATTTATAAAACTTGTTAAATGATATGGAAGGATAAGATTAAATCTTGAAATTTAAGGGCTAAGATTAACCCACATGTGTGACACTATCCTTCCTCTCATTGGTCACTTAAATGGCATCATTATGGCTGCACATGGTGAAGAAAAATCTGTTTGGGGTTTGGTTACTCTAACCAAACCAAACTCCATTTGGTTACTTCTACCGATTACAACTTTCACTGGTAAAAGTAACTTAATTCCAATAAATCTTTTTCTACTTTTCTGGAGATGTTTTCTTCCTCATTTAATCTCCATAATTCCCTCTTAAATATCTTCAAATCATCATCCTCAAATTGTCCCTTAATCCATCCAAAATTAACTGGATTATTTTATCTCGTCGAAAACTCCTGAAAACGAACAATTTTAGAATAAATCATTTTTAGGGCCTTATAATTTTCTATATTTTCCATTGATATTCTAGCCCTTCATATTTCCCCAAAATACCTTCTAATTTGTCCCAAATTAATTTTTGTAATAAATTGTATTTTTGGGGATTTTCAGGCATTTTTCCTCATTTTCGGGAAAATCGCCTTAATCGTACTTTGGGCAATAATTTTGTAAAATACTATAAATTCCACTGAATTTCTATAAACTCTGGTTTTTGGTCTTTGAAAACTCCTGATACCTTAAATAAATTTTTTTCAACCTTAAATCTTTAAAATTTCATAATTCCTTATCTTGACCGAATTTCAACAATCGGTTAAATCTCTGGTAATCAGTGAGTTCTGCTCTATCTTTTGGGCATCTGTTAATTTTTCTGATTTTTGGTCAACAGTTTGACTTTTTGACCGTGACTTTGACTTTGTCAAATGACTAAAATGCCCTTACACTTTCTCTTAATGACCAAATTGCCCTTTCACAGTCTAACTTTTCATAAATTCCCATTTTGCCCTTGAATTTTTGGCCCTTGATCTTTTGGTTTCTGATTCCTGGGGCAACTTCCCAGGGGGTCACCCATCCAAAAATTTCTCCAGGGTGAGCACTCTTAACTTTAAAGTTCCTACCGACTTCCATCCATCGGGCCAAATCTGATTCTACGATTTCCGGCCCAACAGCATTAATTTTTTCCGTACTTTCTATCCGTGACCCCTCACTTGACTTTGGACTACTGGTTTAGCCATTTTTATTCACTGACCATACTGCCTTTGGTCTTTATACTTAATGACATTTATGTCCCTGGCTTATATTCTTAGAAATTCAAAGCCTTAGGACTAATATGACCAGGGTCTCTTAATTCCACTGACATCTCCTTTTTTGTACTTTTATTTCCGTGCCTTGTCTTATCTTATAACTATCGATTTGGCCTCTATGTCGGCTTACAGAAAAGGTGGATATTACTGTTTCGATAAAGAGGTCAGAGGTAAATGGAAACATAGTCAGAAGCTGGTGGCAACAGACAAACCAAAAATGAAATTTATATGATGTGGATGATGTACAGTAGCTAGACGTTCCTCGATTGGAGTACATTATGAGTCTTTTTTGGGGCTTTTGATCTTGTTATTGATAGCAGTCTATGTAATAACCTCGCTGGTAGTAAGCAGATTCAACATTTATTTCAACTTTCTCCATCGCCTTGAAAGGAGTCTTTCTGGTTCTTGCAGTAATTTAGGTTTTTGTGTTCTCATGTTCATTTCAGGTTGACAATGTGGCATACCGCCTGTCAATTATTAAGGACTTGTACCTAGATGGCATCAATCTTCTCTCTCTGTTTTCTGGAATTAGTGGTGCAGAAGTAGCTCTTTACCAGCTTCACATTCATCTTAAGAATGTTGTTGCGGTATAGAAATTAGAGGTAAATAGAGATATAGTCAGAAGCTGGTGGGAACAGACAAACCAAAAAGGAATTTATATGATTCAATAAAGACATGCTTGAGCAAGAATTTGGAATTAAAGTGATTGAATAAATTATACTGTTTTGTTCAAAATTTTACAATTTTAAGATTTATTCAATAATATTTTAATTTAGACACAGTCCTCCATTCAATAATATATTCCAGCATTATTCATCTCCTACTGCTTTATTTAAATCAAGAGTTGGATGTTTTCTTGGGCAAGAAATGCTGAAAACCATTGTATTATTGATTTTCCACGGTGTATAGCACAACATCTATTTTGTGGGACTTTGTGTAAGAATTCTATGGCAGCTAGGCTGTAAACCAAGAAATGCCCAAGAAAGCAAAGAAACTAGGGCCTCCATTCTTAAATTAAAAAAAAAGCTAACCCAGGGTCTTCATTGTCAACAACAGCACTACGGACTTCAACTTCCGTGGTGATGATCTCAGGATGCCATCTTGTCAATTCCATTCTCTTGCAAACCCACTTTTCTGACCCCTCTTTGTTGTGGGGCTTTTTCTGAGTATAATTCTGGTGCTGAATGCTGAGCAAATGCTAAATCCGAACATCGCCTACGAAGATATGCTACATGATCCGACTAAGCCACAAATTGTAAACTTAGGTCATTGGTTAGCCTTGAAAATGGATCAGGAATATTAATTGTAATTTCCAAGGATTGTACAGTGACAACCCTAGGGTCGTTCTCTCCAAAAGCTACTATTGCGTACCACTAATCCTTAGCTTGTGATTATGCTTGTGATGCAAATGCAATTGGTTTTTTTTTAAATCAAACTATGCTATGTACATAAACTAATTACAAAAGAAAACTTGTTTTTGGTATTTTCTGGTAAAAGAGAGAGTAAAGAATATTTGAAAGTGAAAAGGATTTGATAGGGTGGTTTCCTCTTGAAAACAAGTTATGGCATCATAGTTTGCAAAGGATTAGGGAAAGCATCGACTTTCGTACTAAGTTTCGTAATTAAAAACCCCAACAACTCGCTGGGCCAGAAATCTCATGAAATGAACTCCATTCCATGAAATCCTTTAAGACCACTTAGTGTGTGTACAGAAATCGCAAAGTGACAAAATTAACTCCATACATTGTTGACTCTAAAACCAAGCACAACTAGGATGATAGAAGAGAACAACAAGATTTCATTGAATAAGCAAAATGAACTCCATTCTACTTTGTCAATCACAAAACAACTCAATACACAATAATCCAAGTTTGGCGCAATTAAGACCAAGCATTTACACACAAATTACAAAGTCCAACTCAGAATCCAAGTAATCTATAATGTAAATACAGATTGAAAGCAAATACTCCCCTTTCAGCACTTCGAACTCTGGCTCACTTCATCTTTAAGAGGATGGAGATGCTCAGCTCCTTATGGGTGATGGAAACGAGCTACGTATGGATGGTTGAGGCATGATAAATGGATAGATGGTGATAAAGATGGAGTAGGGTTTTTTTTTGTGTGTGGAAGATGAAGAAAAAATGGATTATGGTGAGTAACTTTGCCTCTCTTTCTCTCTTCTGCAGCCTCTCTCCTTCCTCCCTTTGATCATACCCTAAATGGCATGATAAAACTGTTTTGGGTCGGATCTTTAAAGCTGGGTCGTATTATTTTCCATATGGAGTAAAATTCTAGTGTTGATACGCGATATTCGTCGCGGTGAACCTCTCCCGAGAGTTCATGCCTGCTGATTGAACTTTGGCTGCGGGAAACTATGAATTGTGTCGCAGCGAAATGCTCCAAAGCTGCTTCCTCTTGCCTTTTGTACAGTTCCTAAAATGAAATAGCAAATATTGGCAGTATCATTTACTCATGATGGAATTTAAGCACAATACATCATTATTCATGGCATATGTATCCAAAATCACACTAATCCAAATCAACAACTCCTAATCTCAAATTAAGCACAAAAAGGTAATGTTTGGGCTAAAATTGACTCTAAGACTCTGGAAATTCAAGTAGAAAACTAATATAAATAAAGCTTAATCACTACGACTGCTAGATAAAGACTGAATTAGGTGAGAGATAATCTTCGGTGACGTAGTGACGAGGCAAATGCTGGAGAGAGAACTAGCATTTAGCTAGGGTTTAAGAGATCTGAGTAGAGCAACGAGACACCTCCTCTACAACATGTTAGGGAGAAGGACATCAAAGAGGTTAATATATAATTTGTATTTGATGTATTGGCATAGGTTTCTAGATTCAATATTTAACTTTATTGGATTGCAGATGGCCAGATGTAACAATTTCAATAGGGATAAGCTTGAGCAAGAATTTGGAATTAAAGTGATTGAATAAATGATACTGTTTTTGTTTAAAATTTTACAATTTTAAGCTTCAATCAATGATCAATGCAAAAACATACCAAATGTTAGAATGAATACATGCAAAAAAATTATTTTAATATATCTCATTATGTCCCATCTTTTTTTAATTTAAAACCCTAATCTTATCAGAAAAAAAACCCCAATCTAACTTCATTTCAAGATGTGATAAACCTATCTAAAGTAATTTTTTTATTTTTATTTTTATCCTTTTTTATCTGCTCCTTTATTATTATCCAACTTTTACTTTTTTTTAAACTACCTTCCTTTCCTATCATTTAATTATTTACGGTCTCTCTTGTCAGATAACCACACCCAACATCATTGTCTATCTAGACTATCACCTCACCAATCACCACATTGGGACTTGGCCGACAATGCACAGCTTTAACACCTCCTCTGTCAATCACGTGTTGTGGAGCTCCGAATCACTTTGCACTATGGCGGTGTCGTTCATCACCGATTTTGAGTTCGCTGCTAGCCGCCATAGACGTAGTCAAAGTAGCTGAAGCTCATGTATGGATGGCACCGCTTCCGGCAGATACCAAAGCTTGAGTGTTCCCGTTTCCATCCTTGAGGGCATCGCTGGCAAAATCGAAGAGAATGTCGTTCACTTCTGCATGACGCACGACCAATGCATGGACGCATGCCAGCTGCTCTTTGCTCTATCTTTCAGTCGATTTATTTCTCATTCCACCCTCATGCTCTCTCTTTCCGTCTGGTAAGTCTTTATTTGGTGTGTATTTTTGAAATCTGATTTGATACTCTGTTACTTGCAGCAACATATTTTCATGAAACACATTCACTTCGGTATGACACACGATCGACACACAGATGCATGCTAGCTTCTCTTCGCGCTCTTTCCGTCGATTTATTTCTCCCGACCTCAAGCTCTCTCTTTCAATCTAGTAAGTCTTTATTTGGTATGTATTTTTGAAATTTGATTTGATACTCTGTTGCTTGTAGCAATAGATATTGGTAGTAATTGGATCCGTTTGGCAAAGCTTTTCAGGTGCCCAAAAGCACGTTCAACAGTGTTTTTCCGCAAAATGAGATAATCTCCTTCACATATTTGCCTCAGTTTGCGTAAAAGTACTTCTCCACCGTTTTTCCAAACGAGCCCATTATTTTGTTTCTCTTTGATGGGAATTTTTTCTGGATTTATCTTGTATTAAGATTAAGCATCCTACTAGTTTATCTTCGGTTTGTTGGGCATTTCTTGTTGTTCTGTTATATTCTGAGGATTCTTAAGTCTTTGATTCATGATTTTCTCAATATTCATGAGAACATAGTCCTTATGTGTGGTCCTTAGGACCATCGGGTAATATTTGTTTTCTCTTGTAGATTATTAACCACCGGCCTGGTTTGATGAAAGTTTCATGATATCAATTTGAGAAAATGTAGTGTTCTGATTCATCACTCTAGTATAGGTTACTGTTGGTGCTGGTAAGTAATTGTTTAATTATATTTATTTTTTGATTTAACGTTTAATTAATGGGATTTGACTGTCATACCTTCCATCTCTTTTCTCTGTCCACTGGACTTCAGAAAGTAAAAGGGAGCTGTCTTCTTTGGTCCATTAACACTGCAGTTAAGTCTAGCTAGCTACATTCCTGAAAACACTTCACTTCCCTGAAAACTCTACCATCCTTCCCGCCTACCCAACTACACTATCTAGCTAAAACACTTCCCCTCCCTGAAAACTCTTCCACACTTCCATTCTTCTCACTTACTCAACTGCACTAAGGTTCGTATCTTCCATTCTCTTATGTGCCTGCGACTCTATTCTCTCCCTCTCTTTTCCATCTTTTCTTTTCTTTTTTGGCTGAACTCCCTATTCATTACACACCCAACCTACTATCTTTCTTTTCTCCATCTTTTTTCTAGTGAAAGGCTAAGCCTAAAACAGTCAGTTAACACAAGGGAAACTGTAATATCCGCATTTCTGTAACTTGAATTAAAGGCTAGACTGATAAATTATGTGATAATCTAAGCCCATAAATAAGGGAAAATATAGAGGAAAATGTTCCCTAAAAGAAAGAAAGATCATAATTGACTAAGTCCATAGTCTTGAGAAGTCTAAGTGAAAATGACTATGGGTAAAATGGTCATTTGGCCTACATGATAAGAGCAAAATGGTCATTTTAATTAAAAAGGCCTAGGGCACAAAATATCATCAAATAATAAGGACATTTTGGTAATTTAGTCAAAAGTCAACCCAAAAGTCAAAGCTGACCAAAAAGTCAAAAGTCAAACAAGGGTAAAGTTGGAATTAAGAAAGAGTAGAAAAAGTGATGGCATTTTGGTGATTATGGCAAAAGTAGAAAATGTAGTGGCATATTGATAATTATGGGGAAAGTAAGATAAGTAGTGGCATTTTCGTAATTAAGAGATTTCAAGGTTAAAGAAAGACTGAGAAATAATTATTTAAGGTAGCAGAAGTCCTCAAATGCCAAAGACCCGATTTGAAAAAAGTTTAGGGTTATAAAGTAATCAATAAAATTATTACTCGGTATCCGATACGGGCAGTTTCGTTGTACAGAGAACAACAGTGCCCGAAAAGCCCAAAAAAGTATTTTCTTAGAAAATTAATTACGGAAAATCTGAGAAGAATTTTGAGGAACAAAAAAGAGCTTGAGAATCAGGGAAAAATATAGAATTTTTCTAGGTCCTTAAGTCAAATTGGCCGCTGGGATGCCCTTTTTCGGTGTTGCATGCAAATCGAGGAATCCTGAGGATTTACGGAGAGAGCCAAGGGTATTTTGAGGAAGGAATGATGCCACCTAGGCAAGGAGGCGTAGGGAATGGCGCCACATGAAAGAAAGGTCTCAGTAAAATTAAAAAGGGAAATTTATGGAATAAAGTTACTTTACGGAAATGCATGCCATCGGATCAAGTAACTGACCGGGCAAAGGCCTAGTCAGCCCAACCAAGCTTCTAGAGGAAGCCAAAAAGCACTTTTCAGCAAGGAATGAGACAAGGAAAAGTGGAACAATATGGCTCAAGTGTTTCAAGTCTTGGTCCCCAAGTTTCAACACCATCCACACATTCATTTACCATGTAATTGTAAAAACACAAATTCCCTCTTTCCTTCTCTCATTGTGCCGTCCCCTCTCCCTCTCTCTTGGTCTAAAATTTTGCTCTTCCTTCTCTCTAATAAAGTCACCCTCCAAGCAAGAAGAAGAAGATACAAGCTTCCATAACACAAGGTAGTGTGCTCTTACAAACCAATCCCCTCTTTTCTTAAGTCTTACAACTACTACTACCTTCTCTTGAGTTGTTCCTTGAATGGCATCCCTTTTTGAGGATGATGGCTAGGATTTCAAGAGTTGAAAATGGAAAAGAGAAGGTTCTAAAGTGGTAAATGGTTGCAAGCTCTTCCTTGAGGGGTAAAAGATAGGTTGTTGGTTGTTGTTGGTTGATTTAAGTAGTTGTAAAAATTATGGAAAGCTCAAGTTTATGGGGAGGTGCTGCCCAATTTGATTGATATAAGAGGAGATGTTTTTGAGTTAATCAAAGTTAAGAAAAAGGGTTTTGGAAGCAAGGAAACATAAGGTTACATGAAGAAAGTTGAAAAAACCCATTTTCCCTTTTTCTTTCTTCTTCTCGGCCAAGGCAAGAAAAAATGAAAGGAATGAGTTTTTGAGTGTTTTGATGGTTCCAATGGTTTTAAAATAATGTTTTGTGTAGGGTAAAGCTAAGAGATGGGTTTTAGAAGTTTAAGGAATGATAAAAACCAAGACTTGAACTTATAGGTCTCTTGAAAAACCTACAAGGAGTTCTATGCGTTTTTACAAGTTTTATGGCAACTAGTTGATTGTGTATTTACATGGATCCTATGCCATGATTTTTAGGATTTTAAGACCCTCAAGAACACACTTGGAAGGGATCCTAGAGAACTTTGGGGTTAAGTTAAAAAGGAGAAGTTAATAAAGGTAGCAAGACTACTAAACTAAACTTATGTTTTATGAAACTTTGTTGTGAATGGTGCATGATTTTTGTGATAAATGAAGTGAATGATATGAGTATGAAACGTGATCTTGATTGCTATGGCCATATGCATATAAAAATGTAGTTTGAACATATCACATGTTATATGCTCATGTACTTGTTTAAAAGTTGTTGTATGCATATTCACAATACTTTTGTTTAGCTAGTTTTGCTATTGGGATTTCCATATCTCATTACCCAACTAACCATGTAGGTGTAAGCACAAGCAAGGATAAGGAAAAGGTTCTTGATGCTTGAGGATGATGCTTATACTTGCTTGTTTTTGTGTAAATATGCCAAACGATACTTTGTCTTTGAAGTTGCTAGGTTTGTAACTTAAACCCCCAATAGGGGGAACATGTGAATATGGATTATGCATGCATGCATGAAAATGAGCTAGTAAGGCTAAAAAGCTTATAAGAAACCAATTATGCATGCCAAAGGCAAGTTCATGAACCAAAAAGCAATTTGGTAAATTTTTGGAAAAATTGTTTTTCAAAGTTAAAAGGGTTCCAAAGGCCCTGAAAAATGAATCTGTTTCAGGTGGGAATTAAAAATAGCAAATGAACTCCAAATGAGCTGAACTTTTTCAGTCAGAAACTAATCATCCTAAGCTTTAAAATAATATAAAGTTTTCAAAATTTGGATGTGTATTTTGAGAGATATGATTTTTCAAAATTTGAGGTAAAATCTGAAAAACTGGAATGAACCATTTTGAGCAGTATGTGGTTTTTAAATAAACTGATTCAAATGGGAAATTTTTTGGACTAGTGAGTATTTTTCCCTATAGTTCACTTAATAAGCTAAATTTAAAAATTGGAACCACTCAATTTCAATTTTTCTAGAATTAATTATGATTTTTCAAAGTTGGGCTATAAATCTGGACAAATGGCATATGAACAGTAACCAGCGTTATCTACGTTTTTAAAAATTCAAGAAAGCCCAAATTGAGTTATCCAAGGCCCAATAATGGTCCAAAAGTGATCTAATACAAGAAATTAGGGGAAAATAGGAGGTGTTACAGAAACTAACTCCCTCCATATCCTGTAATACAAAAGGGGATACAGCATCTGGTACTGTCATCCAATAGTCCTTCCCTCCTCTTGTTTCATGCTCATTTTGGCAAGCTTATCAGCATACCTATTCCCCTCCCGATATATATGAGATACCACCACATTCCAATCTAGCTCTAGTAACCTCTTAACTTTCCTGCTAAGAAGAAAACATCCACTTAGCTCCTTTTTTGTCTTTAGTTCCTCCACCACTTGTGTTGCATCAGATTCTACAATAAATTTCTTGAACCCTATCTCCCATGCTAGACTTAAACCTTCTATGATCCTCCACTATTCTGGTATCCTTGCCGTATAGTTTTCCAACCTGCATGTGAAGCCTCTCAACCATTCTCCCTGATCTCCTCTGATTAATCCTCCACACCCAGCAATTCCTGATGCCAATACACAACCATCTGTATTGATTTTGCACCATTCCTCCTCAAGCTTTTTCCATTTAATCACTCTTGGCTTCATTTTTCCTTTTCTTTCCAGTTTGTCATCCCATTGTTGTTAATAGTGCTTCAGTAATTGAATTATCTGCTTCACCTCTTCCTTAAGCCTTTTGAAACCTTCTTAATTTCTAATGATACAGGTTATGGAGCTCTGTTTGGTCTGGTCCTAGTTTGCCTTCTAATTATAATGGCATTTGCTTATGGTAGGCAAAAGGGTTTGACTGCTACTGCCTTGGAAAGTGGTTTATTCCAAGGCTATGTTGATACGGTAAGTTGTGAGCCCCAACTAGGGACGCATCCCTCCCCTTCCCAATCCCATGCCCCATCAGCTAAGCACCCCATCACTAGTGATTTTTATGCTTTTATTTCCTCCACTCTTCACCTCATGGATCTGGGGTCAAAAGTATCTGTTGAGGCCTGAAGTTGTGATACCCAATCTCGTACCTTACTAGTGGCGTACCCCTCCCCTTCCTCACTAGCCAGGCACCCCCTCACCTGTGATTATTATGCTTCTACTTCCCCCTCTCTTCACCCCATGGATGGGGAGGAGAGTTTCATCTTGGAAAGCTGTGCAAGTGAAGTGGCATCATAGCCCTTCGATGAAGATGGTGGGAAGCATGGATTATGGCAAAATTCATTAAAGACCTTAACTAGATCACTTGAGGCCATTACATAAGTTAATTAGAACTAGTCAACTAGGTGAATTTCAAAAATACCTACTTGAGTTACTATTCGTTTGGTTGCTTATAATTTTGGTTCAATTTTAAAAACTCACAACTAATTCGAGAAAAAATTTAAACCAAGTGATTTAAGTCTCTAATGAAAGTTTATTCAATTCCTAAGAAAGGAAAAAAAATACTCCTTAGACCAAATTATTGGCCAACTAAAACTAAAAAGGGTATTAAAATTCACTGTTCATTTAGTCAAAAATTCTAAACTTCGCAGTGGTCAACTCATCTAGCCACACATCAAAGCCTCTCAGGTGCTCTTCAACGTGACTAACTTTGGCTTCGCCATGGCAAACTCCTTAAAACTATGAGGAATTTGCTCTCTAACCACTTTTGGCAAGGCTAACCTTACACTTTGTTGCGACAAAACCCCTAAATTATGAGAGGATTTTTCCTCTTAGGTCCACTTCACAAGGGTTAACTTGATGGTGTGTTGTGACCAACTTCTGCTACTATCAATTTATGGTTTTTAGCAGAAATTGAAACATGCATAACATTTTGTACACATGTCCAAATAAGCAATCTATAACTCATTAGAACACTTGCAATGAGTACTATGTTTTTGGAAAATCTCATTCCAACTGATTCCATTTGCTCATTTTCATCTTTATCTCAAATTAAGTGATTGATAAGGATGTTGGACCCTTTTTACCACTTTTAACATGCTCATTTTCTAACTTTTCATGAATACTTCAATTCCACATATCTGGTAACATAGTTGATGTATCTACCTTATACATTTAAAGCATGCATTATAGTTGAGGTATACATAATTCAATGTAAAGTTTCAACATGAATTATCTACAATTGGCAAACATTGTATCATATATATATATATATATTTGTATATCTCCCACCTTAGGTTTCTTCCTTCCTTACTTGACTTTGCTTGAGCTTTGACCTAGAAAGTTATGTTTTTGGGAGAATGCAATTCATGGAATCTCAATAGCAAAAATCACTAACTAATACGTTAATATGCATGATCATCATTTATCTCTAACTAGCTATGCATGAACATATTGTAATGCACTTTGAAAAAACACTTTGCATATAGCCATGACATTTCATAAACACAGTTTCACATGTTCACATAGTATATAATTATGTAAAATAGTATAATCAATAACAATCAATAACAATATTAATGTAAAAGTTAGTAACTTTGCTACCTTGGTTTCTTAGCTTTTCTCTTATCTTTCTTAACTTCCCTCTTGCTCTTTTTGGAGACTTCCCTTTGCCAATTACACTCCCACACATAATATAATGCATTTGGCATTCATAATAGGCCACAACCAATGCATTAAAATACCTTAAAACCTCTTAGAACACCTATTGAATTACTTAGGGTCTTTGAATTCTAACTTTGTCAAAATTGATTCTAATGCTTCCAAAATTATTTTCTCACTTCTACCTTACACAATTTTGCATTCTAAATCCATTGAAAGCACCACACTCCTCCCCCTGAAATACTGCTAGCAAAAAATATGTATAGGTAAGGATTTTGGGATTTTTCAAACTTTCTTGTCATATACATGCATAATCTTGATCCTAAACTTGTACCAGGTAATATTTGACACAAAATCATTCCTTACCATACGAGGAATTACATGCAGCAACTCCCCTAGGGTTTCAAAATCACAAAATTTCATGCAAGCATCAAAATAACACAAAACATTCATCAATATGTTCCAAATCATGTGTAGAGTTGTTTTCTAGCAACTCTTTCATCTAAATCCCTCACTTTTTCATTTTTCCTCTCTAACACCTTAACTTTGCAGAAGAATACACTAAATCGATTAAATGGAAGAGGAGAGGTAGAAACCATGAAATATGGAAGATTACAAAGCAAAATCACAATTTACCTTGAAGTTTTGATGGATTTTGACCTCTTCTTGTTCATGTTCTCCTTCCTCTCCCCTCTACTTTGGCTGACCTAAGTGGTCTTTGGATGGTTCCTTGAAGTGCCTTGAAGCTTCATAAAAATTTGCAATGTGTTACTTACTTGTGGGGCTTGTTTGGACTGATAAAATAACTTTACTATGATATTTTCTACCGCATAGTTAAAATGCCTATTCTACTTTTCATAACTTCATTAGAGGATGACATGTGGCAAATATTAGTCCCCATAATCTGTTTTATGCAGATAATGTTACTTTAGCTATTCATATATTTACTTTATTGAGTCAGAAATATTTTTTGGGAATTCCCCTATCACTTGTTCGGTTTAGAGTCATTAAAATTTCCCAAAATCCATATGATAATTCCATGATTTTATTTCTTTCCACCTTATACTTTTAGAATTGTCTATAATAAATTTTTGAAGAAAACCTTAATTCAGGGTTTTCCGAGCCTTTTCTTTCCATTTTAGGAAACTGTCTTTGATTTTTTTAGAAACAATTTTATCAATTGCTAAAATTTTCAAGCTATTTTTCCCTATTATGAAATCAGATGTTTGAGACCTTTGGATATTTTAAATAATTATATTTTATTAATTAATTATTAAATATGCAAATATTAAATAGCCTTTAAAATTCCCATAAAGGTTATTTTGTCCTTCTAACTTGATTTGAGCTTCAATTACTAATCAGTGAATTTTTATCTATCTATTGGAACTCTATAGAATTTCTAATATTTTGGTCAAACTTTGACCAAAACGCCCTTTGACTTTTTTTCAATTTATGAAAATGCCTTTACATTTTGAAAAATGAAATTTTGGTCCCAAGAAATTTCACAATTCCACTTGGTCCCTTAATTTCAAAATGTGAACCTGGTCCCTTAATTTCTCAAATGACACTTTGGTTCCTTACTTCTCAAAATGATCATTTTGCCTTCACTTTTCTACATTTGACAATGGCATTTTTCACTCCTCTTTTCCTTTCGTTTCATTCTTTGGACTCTTAATTTGTCTTTAGTCATTTGTTTAGCTTTTATGTCTAGTTATCGAAAACCTAGATATTACAAACGACAACTCCGTCACTAGCATCATCATATTCTCGACTTCTAGAGGAATAATGGTCTTCGGTCAGGCCAACATAATCTCCGGTGTCATTGCTATAATAGAGCTACATGCTTTGGAGGTGCTGGCATCTATCTGAAACTTGTTAGGTTGACACAAACTAGGTTTTAAATTCTTACATGGATTTCACTAGTATTGTTACAGAAGACCTATTTCAGCTTCATATTTCAGGTACTTCTTCCTTGGAGATGCCAATTTGTCTTCAAATCAGTCACCAACGTTATCAACATAGTAAATATCATCAACAACATATTTTCTGGGTAAAATGGTGGGGTTGAAATTGTTCACCTAGATGAATCAAGTGGTAATGATTTCAAGCAAGTTAATCAAGTTGTGGTGGTGATGGCATATGTAATAATGGTTGATTGAAATTTTCATTATTTAGGGTATTTATCATTATGAGAGGATTTTTAGGTTTAATCTTGAGTGATTACCATCTTTTATCCTTCTATTACCTAGATCTCTAAACACCTCTCCCAAATAGAAAAGAGTCATGTTCTACTCGCATAAGCCTTCCAAATTAACTTTCAAAATCTTCATAGCCTTTCAAAGTTTCAAGATCACATTCTTAATTCAAGATCGCATTTTACTATTCTATGTGATTTTTGGCATTCTAAGCATTTTGGAGCAAAGAGTAATTGTATGAAAGTACTGAGGGCAAAGTTTTAACTTTATCTTCTATTTGATAAATTGTTGGTGTAACTTTTATTGTGTTTTGTTTATTTGATTTTTATTGGAGAAAATGTTACAAGAAAAGAAAGAAAAAAAGGTAACAAAAAAGGAAAAAATTCTACCCAAAAAGGGTGATAGAAAAAAGGAAGAAAAGAGCCAAACAAGTTGAAAAAAGAGAAAATGCAAAAAAAGGCTCTTACATTTATTATTTCTTGTTGTTTTATATAAATTTATTATTGTATTCATCTTAGAACCTCACCCCCATAATTTGATCCTATACATGGTTCATAAATTAACATATGTTAGACGGATTCTTTGTGGAGTTTTCAGAATCGCTTGCGGTTTTTGTGAAGATCTTACTTAGGTTGTTACTTATTTAGCAAGTGCCACCTGTGTAGGGTTTCAGAGTTCTATGAGGATTAGACTTGTTGAATAGGGTCTTCACCCTGAAACTCTAGGAGGCATGCTACTCAATTTGAGTAATGGATTTAAAAGGATGCTTATGTATAGAGTGCCAACGTAAGTGCAACACTCCACCTCAATATGTTCAACATCAATAAGGTTGTGAATCTATCGATGATATGAAGGTGATGAGCTTCACTATTAGTACACTAATAGTCAACAGTACGTGTATGAACGTGATGACTTTTATGATCCCAACTATAAGTATGCTAAACATGATTACTATGGATATGTTGATTGTTATGAGCATGTTGAGCAACATCATTATAAGCATATTTGTTGCTGCCAATATGTTATACAAAGCATTGCTAGGGACCTTGTAGTGGGTGAAGGGGGAGGAAGTTGTAGTAGGTAGGGTGCACTCAAGTCCTACATCGATTGGATTCATCCAGAGTGAAGGCCAAATATGGAGTTGCAGTGTGGCCTTTGATATCCTAGACACCTTTTGGGTAACTATGAAGAAAAAACCATGTGCCTACGGGTAGTTAAATAGGAACAATACCTCAGGATGTCACATTATATTATCAGAGCTGAGGACGAATCTTTCCGTTGGTAGGGAAGGTGTCACACCAAGCGCTGTTGGGGACCTAATACCCTGAGGGATCTTGTAGTTGGTGAAGGGGATGTAGCAGGCAAGGTGCATTAAAGTTGCACATTGGTTGGACTCGTCCAAAGTGAATGCCATATATGTAGTCAGGGAGTGACCTTTGATATTCAAGGCACCTTTTGGGTGACTATAGGATCTCAGTGTGTCTACGGGTAGCTAAATAGGGACAATACCTCATGATGTCACATTATGGTATCACACCAATCGCTGTTAGGGACCTAACACCCTGACGGGCCCCGTAGTGAGTGAAAGGGGAAGGGAGACGTAATAGGTAGGGTGCACTTAAGCCCTGCATCAATTGAACTTGTCCATAGTAAAGGTCACTTGTGTAATCAATGTGTGATTTTTGACGTCCAAGGTGCCTTTTGGGTAACTACGGGGAATAAAACCCTGTCCCTAGGGGCGGCTAAATAGGAACAATACCTTAGGATTTCTCACAATATAAATATGCTGCTTATCGTGATTAGACTAGCTAGAGTCAGTACATATATGTTGACCACTATCAAGATGAAAAAGTAGAGCGTTATCAATATGGGGTATTTATAATTATGAGGGGATATTTAGGTTTAATGTTGAGTGCTTATAATCTTTTATCATTTATTTTGAATTTTGCATTTAATTCAAGATTTCTATAATGTTTTTTCCTTAATTTATAGGATTAGATTGAGACTTATAAATAGTACCTCAATTCATTTGCTTTGTATGTTTGATGATTTGAATACTATTGATTCTCTTCCTCCTTTGAGTTCTCATATCCCTCTTTTCATATGGTTTCTCCCTCTTTCTTGTTGTTCTCCCTCAACTATTTTCTTTATTTCTCCTCTCTTCCTATCCCTTCTCCCTTTCCCCTTCCCTTCCTACATCAGGTGGATAGGAACGCTGTGATGGGGATGACATTGAAAAGTACTGTGGTGAAGAAGCCATATTATAAGGAAATGAGATTTCATTAATGGCGGATTTTAATGATGTTTTTCTTTTCCCTAACCTTATCAAAAATGTCCAGTGTTTACTATCTAGCTTCCAAGGTGACACTTTTCCAAGTTATGTTATGAGGAATGTGTCCGATAATCGTGTTGCCATTCAAACAAGTGAAGCAGTGCTTGCAAGTTTATATGTTGCTGTGGATCAAAGTATATAATTGAAGTTCAAATAAGCTTTTAATTGGCCTTGCCATATTGGAGTAAATCAGGTGGGAAATGTGGATATAAAGTCCTTAATTATTGGTCGCCTTTTTTATATGAATATAATAATTAAAGTAAGTTGCTTGAAGTTTTTAGATTTTGATGCTTTCTATAATACTACCTCTTATACTTAATATTATATATTATCTTTAAGTATTTAATATATAAGCTCTGGTAAATTTTATTTTTTTATATTGAAAAAAATAAATAAATCAATTTAAATTATATATTCTGAAATATTTAAATTAAGTTGGAAATGTACCTTTCTTAATATAATATTTAACATAAGTTGTTTTAAAGTTTTAGATTTAATGTTTTGTATGATAAAATATTCTTTAAGAAAAATTAAATCACCGGTCCAATAGGGCTACTAACATCAGATAAAAGAGTGACGTCTAATCACGGCTATGTTTCTTGATTAATTAGACGTTGGTTATTTACGTAACGTTATAGTGAAATATGTAATGTTTGTCATAAACATGATTACTGTTAGATTGAAACAAAAGTGACGAGAAAATTTTGGAAGAAAAGGTTTAGTCAAAAGTCTCTTCAAACGTTAGTTAGCTTTACAATTAACATAAATGTTTCTCTTGATGTTAGTTGCTAATAAACTAATGAAATAGACGACAATTATTTGTAAATAATCGACATCTCATGCATGTTATAACGTTAGTTAGTCACAAACATAATTCTTTCTTTTGACACCAGCTTTTTTTCTTTAAAGTTAATGAAAATAACTGCCATATAATACTAACTATACTGCCATCTTCTTACTTTACTTAATATAGTCATCGGTTAAAAGTTATAACTAACGTTAGATAGGTAATAGTCGTCAGTTATTTCAATAACTGACGTCTTATATGATACTTCTTTAAATGTGCAAAAGCAAATTATTAAAACTTACATCATATGGTAAGTTTTAATTATTGTCAATTATCATTGACCATTCTAACGTTATTGAAATTACACTCCTAGTTGTAAAGCCTAACAAATGTCGTTAATTACCCACGTCCTCACCAAATTCATTGAATTTCTCTAAATGTAAAACTCTCTAAAAGTAGCAGTAGATAGAGTTATTGAAATAGTCCAAACCTTTACAAATGTTGTCCTTTACGTTACAAATATAGTTAATAATTAAAATATTGTGTTTTTACATGTAAAAATTGGTAATTGTAGTCAACTTCCTACACCCTTACACAATTAATTGAATTTCTACAAATTTAAAAATTTTTAATTGTAGTGGTAAACGTTGCTATTAAAATTATCAATACTTTTATAAATGTTGTTATTCGCAATAAAAGTATAGTCAATGATTAAAATTTACGTTATAACATTATTGAAATTGCCCATAAATTTATAAATGTTGTCTTTTGTGTTACAAGTGTTGTCACTGCTTAAAACATTGCATGGTTACATGTATTATATGCTTACATGCACTATATTATCAAAGGGCTTTGGTGGCCAAATGATCATTAAACTTTTGGGGAATCAAGGTGAGGTGGGGTTGAATCCCACCTCCTCTACCTTTGCTCCCATTTAAAAATATATATTCAAACCCCAAAAATAGCCATCAACTGGAGCTCTAGCCAAATGGTTACTAGCAGGTGTCGGAGCTCTGACAACCTACCAGCGGTGGCTTTCTGGTGATGGTGTCTTTATCTTTGTTTTTTTACATGAGGGATCTTTCGTAAAAGCACCAAAATTCAAAAAGACAAATTGCTATCATGTTCCTCATTGTCGTTCTGCTTCTTCATGGACCTACTTTTATTTTAGGGAATTCAGGATCTATTTATTTGGAATTCTCCATATTTAATATCTAAGATATGTGTAATTAAATGATATATCCTTATGTCAGTTGTTTTGTAATAATTATTGGCCAGTTTGTGTTGTTTTGTATTATATATATAATTTTGTAATAATTATTGGCCAGTTCTTTCCAACCCAATGTAAATGGCATAGAAGTCTCAAGTTCAAACCATGGAGGAGCCAAATGACCTGGTAATTTAGTAGGTGACACGTGGCACATGAGGGGTGATATATATATATATATATGATGGCATGTGGTATAGGGGATCGGTGGTATCGTAATAGTTGTCAGTGACGTGGCATCGACTAACCTGCCTGCCAGTGATGATATAACAATTGTCGACGTAATTATTATTTTTTTTAAATCATTGTGACAATCTTTTTGACATAAAATTCAACTCTAAAAAGTAGCAGCGGCAACTTAGTTTTATGGCCACCAATACTTTCAGAGAGAGTCACTAATTGCGACTTTTTGGTGCAACAAGTCTTTCAGCGATAACTTTTTATATTAAAGTTACTACTGAAAATCAATTTTTTTTATAGTGGATGTTCTATATTTAAAGGAAGAGAAAATGCAAACAAATTATTAGTTTCCAAAAATGAACAAGATGGAAGGACCTAGAGTTATTGTCACAATCCTTAATATAAGACTCAATTGATTAATTTAGTAAAGTTCATAAAGTTAAATAAATCACATAATTATAACATGATCTTTCTGAAATGCTTAGGTATATCATTAAATCATGTATAAGTTTATAAGTCAAACAAATAGTTTGCATAAAAATGATAAATATAAATATTTTGAAAGACCACGTTAAAACATTTAAAGCTTGTAAGTCCCATAAGTTTCACTGCATTTAAAATATATTTATCCATTAATTTAATAAAAACCTTAACCATTTTCCTTTCATGGGACTAAAACCTATGTTTAAAAATTTGGGGGAACAAAATCAAAATATAGTAGACTTGATGAGTTAAAGCTATTGTATTAATTCTATGAACCTTCATGGTCTCTTATAACTTCCACACCTATCAAGGCGAACCCAACTTATATTACATCCAATTCTTAGGTTTGAGTAAACTTTTTTTATTGTAGGGATTAAAGTTGAATAATCTACTTTAGATTATATATATTTTAAAATATTTACATATATATTATTAGATTATATCAATTTATAAGTTAAGTTAATTAGTTTGAAAAATGATAAATATATCACTTTATTTAACTTTTTTTAATCTCTATAAAATGTTAACTTATCCTTATATCAATGAACGAATGTAATATTAAATAAGGAATAATATAAAGTACAAGGAATAAATTAGGATACGCCACAAGGCCGGATCTATTAAGCTTAATTAAAGGCCTCATTTTGGATAAGATTTGGGGCATTTCAGCAGTCTTTAAAATGGATTATTTCCCATTATATTTTTTACTTTCAAAATTTAATTTTTCTCATAAATTTCATATAAGCTAAGAAAATCTCCTTAATTTGTGGTAGACGCAGAGAATCTATTGACAAAGACAAGAGGGCTCAATCTCAATTTTCAAAGGTTTTGAATTTGATGAATAAACATATAGATTTTCTAGAACAAGTTGAGGAATATATATATATATATATTATGTCGAATCCATCGATACTTTCCAAATATAATATCTAAATCCTTAAATAAAATTTTCTTCGTAATAGCAAACTCTAATAGAATATATATATATATATATGTATATAATGTAGCAACATATATAGAATTTAATTAGACACAGATTTTAATTAATACGTGAAAACAATATTGCCGACACTCATTTTCATGATCAATTTGGTACAGTGTAGGCTGTCAATTTTAAGACTAGGAATTTGATGCCATCACATTACAAGATAGCTTCACCGAGAAAGAAAGAATCTCTTTTACCAAATATTTCCGTTCATTATTTTATGTTTATTATACAAATTATAATTAGTAGCTAAAGAAAAAGATATACTTTTTTTGGCCAATGAAAAAGATATACATATATAGGAGAATGCAAAAAAAAATGAAAATTACAATAACAATAAGACTTACGCCAAGTTCCTGGATTCCTTATATCCATTAAGTTGTCCTACTAAACATGTTTATGTATTCTATTTTTTATTATTATGAAATAATAATGTTTTAAAAATAAAAACATATGTCAATGTGTGATTGAAGAATTTGATATAATGGATATAAAAAAATTTAAACTAAGTATGGTCCTTATATTGGTAGCCTGATTTTCACTTTAAAAAATAATAATTTTTTTTTAGTAAAAATGTGATAGACCTGGCATATAAATTCGGAGGAAGGACAATTATGATAGTTAAATTTATTTTAGATTTAATATCATTTTTGGTCCCTTAAATTTTAAATCTATAGTTTAGTTTTGGTCTCTATAGTAATGATAAATCCGTTAAAATTGTAGGGACTAAAATATAAATTGGTCAAAAGTATAAGGATAAGAAGATTTTGGTTTTGGTCTCTATACTTTTAACAACTTTTAGTTTTGATCTCTACACTATGCTTAATGTCATTAAACATATTTAAGTTCTCATGAAATTACAAAGACCAAACCATATGTTTAAAATTTAATGGACTAAAACTAATGCCTCGTTTGGTACGCAGAATTCATTTCGATGGATATGGATATGAAAATAGATATGGATATGGATGTGGAAATGGAAATGAGGTTTAAAAGTATGTTTGGTATATCATGAAAATGATGTATGATTTTTAGATGAAAATGTTAGAGTAGGATTTGACCAAGAGGGGGTGAATTGGTCAGATAAAAATTTAACAGAAAGCAACAGCAAAATAAAAGTGAAATGAAGGAGTTTAAAAGAGAAAGAGGACACGGGAAATTATCCTGGTTCGGTCCCTCTGACCTACGTCCAGTCCTCAGAGCACCTCTGAGATTTGTAATCTACTAAACTCAATCAAACAGGCTCCTCAAGCCTTTACAACA
>JANTPZ010144326.1:0-18698 GCA_025593235.1 Vachellia pachyceras | reverse complement strand
AAATGAGATGACCCACAATTCATCCCTTTAAATTATTTTTAAATTCTTTTTCCCTAGGATTGAGGTCCCTAATGTACATATGCTCTCTTTTTGTATTTTCCCAATAAATGTAAATACATATTCAATGAAAGGAGTTTTTTTTGTGTGAAATCTTGTCTTCTATCTTCTAATTTAGTTCAGAAAAAATATGGAGAACTTTTTTGGACTTGATCGTGGCCCATCTCTCATCCATGCCTGAAAATCCTCGATTTTTGTCATTGATTATTCAAATTTTGTACTAATTATTTAGTGGTTTTTGTTTCTAGTGGTTGAAGGTCAATAAGCATACTGGATTATTTAATTAAATATTATACTACTTTCTGTTCACAATATAAGTCATTTCTATATAAATTTCTTGATTTATAATATAAGTTATTTAAAGGATAATTAATAATCATTTTCCAATCCTATCCCTTTTAATTAATACGTAATTGAATTATATCTAAAATCAATGACTACTTTAGCTATAGAATTGTTAAATATGACGATGTTAAATTTAGCGATGGAATTTTTATATTTAGCAACAGAATATAACGCATTTAGTGACGGATTTTTTAAATTTAGGGACGAATATTATTGGTATATAATTATCATTTTAGTGAGGGAATTAGCGACGGAATAGATTTCCCTCGCTAAATAACGTCGCTAATTCCCTCGCTAATTTATCAACGGAAATGTATTCCGTCGCTAAATTATCCGTCGCTAAATTTAGCGACCCTCTTATTAGCGACAGCTTTAGCGATGGATTTTTTCCGTCGCTAAATGTGCTTTTTCCGTTGCTAATTCCGTCGATAAATCTGATTTTTTTAATAGTGTAAGTTGAATTGCAATGGCGTTGCATATTTTAAATGTATATTTAAAATATATAATATTTTACTATATAATAAACTATATACATTTATGTATATATACAATATATAATATTATTAGAAACTAAAAATAAATTGAATGATAATTTTAAAGTATGTGTTTGTTATTTTATGTATTTTTATTTTATTCTATATAGTGTACTATTGATTGAATAATAACTTTTATACACTTATAATTTCATGATTTTTGTTTTTTAAAAATATTATTTTTAGGTAAACATATGATTTTTCATAAAAGAATTTTACAAGTAAAATAAATATTAAATTTTTTTTCGGCATCTGAATAAAGCCGTGGTTTAAAGTATGCCTTCAGCTGGGATAGAAAAATCACGTCTGAAGGCCCCCTTCCATAGCGGTTTTTTGTGTCATCGTTGAAAAGTTGTCAATGAAAATATTTTTTAAAGTGATTTAGTGTGTAGAATAAAAGGAAAACACACCTAACCCACCTGATGGATGGCTTTTGTCTCTTCGGTGTATTATTGGCCTCCCAATTAGTTGTAGGTCTCTTTTTTCATGGTCTTTGACCATCCATGCTTCTTGATAACATCCATTTTTGACCTTTGTTACATGTCTCTTTCCAACGTTACTCCTTCGGTTCAGATTTGATTTTTATATAAAATATATTTTTTATTTTTTATTGATGTGTTAGACTATTTGTATCAAAATTTTTCAATTTGGATTTAATTAGTTCTTTTATTTATATCATTTGAAATTTTGATGATAATTATATAAAAGAGCAAATTTAAATTGTCCAACATTTGATCTAATGATTATAAAAAAGAAATATAAAAGAAAAAAGGATGGGAATGGAATATGCGATTTTCCTCTCTCATGTTCTAGAAGATATATTATTAATCAATTTTATAGAAAAAGTAATAATTTTGAAGAATGTTAAATATTTCCTTTCATATATGCCCATATTTAATATGGTTAAGGGGTAAAAATACCCATAGACTATTTTGAAATGTGCACCAAGTACCAAATATTATTGTTCGAGGTATAAATGCATATCTATTATTAAAAGCGGTGAAAAATGCCACTATAGTTAATCACACAAAACAATCATTACTTTTCTGTGTCATATATCCCACTTTGGGCATAGAAGCTCAAGAATAAGCCATAATAATATAGCTACTAAGCCCAGCTGAGTAATTGTCCTAATAAGTGTCTTACCTGATAAAATAATTCTCAGACTATGTAGCATTTGGCTCTCCGAAGTAAAGGTTAAAGGTAAAAGTAAAGATAGCTAAGGCTGATAAAATGGTAAATATCAACATATGTAAAGTTAAATTAAGAGATGAAAATTGATCTCAAGGATAAGAATGGAAGATTAAAATGAAGGGTCAAGATTAACTCTTGAAAAATTGCAAGTGCTGGCTTATGATTGGTGAATGGATAAAATTAAGAAATATGATTAAATTCACTTTAATTTCAAATTTTGCACCCATTCCTTTTCATTTTCGTGCAGCCCACCAAGAGAAGACAGAGAGAGAAAGCTTTCATGGAGAATTAGAGAGAAAGATGATCCTTGGTCAAATGCTCCCCTCAAATGACTTATTTTCCATATAATCTCTTCACAAAAGTTGTTCCTCTCATCAAGAGCAACATTCACTACAAAAAAAATAGTATTTAGCAGCAGTAAATTAGTAGCGGTTAAAAAAACGGCTACTAAATCATGAACTTTGTAGCGGTTTTAGGTCAAAACGCTGCTAATTTGCTACGATAATCTAGGAATGAATTTAGTAGCAGTTCTCAACCGCTAAAAAACGAAACAAACATTTGTTACGTTTATTTTGCACTTTTTGCAGCAGTTTTAATAAAGGCTGACCAACCGCTGCAGAAACCAAAGGTCGTCAGTGGCAACAACATTTGTAGCAGTTTTTAAAACTACTACTGATTTGCATCACAATTTGTAGCGGTTTTTTTTAAAAAATAACCGCTGCAAAAATGAAGAGTCACTCAGTTAGCAGCAGTTCAGACAAACCGCTACAAAATAGCGTCATTTCCCAGAAGGCGCGCTAATTTTGCAGCGATTAGGATAGCAGATTTTGCAGAACCGCCACTAATTTGCAGCGGTTATCAACGCCTATATAAACCCCCATTCGCCTCACTTCGTCACTTTCGCTTCTTCCAAACGTCACATCAGAGCGCACTATTTTGATTTTTGCAAAAGTTTTTTAGATATTCAGTTTTTTAAAGTTAGTTTTAAATTTTTTATGTATTTATTTTTATTTACATTTTTTAGATATTTAGATTTATTTTTAAAATTTTATTTATTTTATTTTAGTTAATTTTTTTAAATCAATTTTTTTCAAATGGCTGATCAGGAGCACAGTCAGAAGCCTGGGAAGGAGTCTTTGTTCCCAAAAGGTGGAGATGGTCAGGAGGAGGTCTGGGACGTTATGTTGAGCGTCGATGACTTCAACATTGGTGATATCAACATGTCAGTCCAAGAGGCTGAGATGTTTGAGGACCAAGACATTGAGAGGGAGTAAGGATTCAGGCGTCCTTCTGCTAGTCCATCTATTAGGTTTGAGGTCGACGTTCAGGGTAAGTAAACAATTAATATATTATTTAATTAAAATGGTTTATTTAATTTGTTTATTAATTAAAATGATTTATTTAATTTGTTTATTAATTTAAATTATTTATTTAATTTGTTTATTAATAAATAATTATTTTATTTATTTATTTATTAATAAATAATTATTTTTATGAAATAATTATATGAATTCAATTTTCAGATCTGACAGGGGCGACCGTTACGAAGAAGCCACACTGAGGGATGTACACCAACTCCCTAGTGGGCAAAAGGTCGTCGTGTAGTGGAACGACATCACCCGGCAGCTGTAGGGGAAGGGCAGTCAGCTCTTCAACCGTTACCTAATTGAGCAGGGCGGGAACTTCCTGTAGTTCAACATCAGGGCTGAGACCTGGAAGAGGATCTAGTAGAGCCTGAAGAACGCTATATGGGAGAAAATGAAGGTAAAATTTAAATTATTTAAAGTGTTGTAATTATTTCTAATTAATAAATAGTTTACTAACTTTAATTTTGAAATCTGTTGCAAGGCAAATTTGTTGTTCAAGATGCGAACATGGAATTCGCCATCTTGAAGATGGGGGAAGGGTGGAAGAACAGGCGAAGTTGCCTGTACCACCAAAAGGAGGGGGACGGGGCGAGGACGATCTAGGAGCTGAAGGCGAACGTCCCAGACACGATCGATGTGTCAGACTAGGCCAGATTTGTCCAGTTCAGGAAGTTGTTGGGTAGCAGGTCGTGTCGAGGAGGGTTGTGCGGAGCTGGTCCCAGCAGACAATCCACCATATAGCAAGATCGAAGCCATTCTCCATCGTGTACTCGAAGCTGGATGAGGTGGTACAGAGAGATGGTCGGAGGGCGACCTACAGGGAGATGTTTGTGGCCACCCACAGACACACAGATGGATCTCCCCTAACGCAGGAAACCGAGGAGATCATTGTAAGTATTTTTAAATTTATAATTAATTTTTAAATCTGTACTTTTGTATAATTATTTAGTGATTTTATAATTAATTTTTGAAATTAGTAATTTTATAAATAATTAGTAATTTCATACTGAATTGTAATTATTTTGTAATTTTGATAAATATTTAAACTGTTTAATTAATTTTTAAATAAATAATTTTGTAATTATTTTGTAATTATTTTGTAATTTTGATAAATATTTAGAAATTTTTATAATTAATTGTTAAATTATTGAATTAATTTTGAAATTAGTAATTTTATAATTATTTAGTTATTTGATAATTAATTTTTAAATCGTATACTTAATTTGTAAATAATTTTCTTTGTAATTAATTTTTACATTAGGTATTTTTTATTTTTAATATTTTGATTTAATTTTTTTAGTACAGAGTCGTATTCAGCGTACAGATGTTGAGCTGAGGGAGTCTCAAGGTTCAGCTATAGACTCCACTGCCTCACTAAGGGTGGTCATGGAGGGGTGTAACAGACAACCCGCCGACTCCCAGGGTTTCGGTTTGGGGTGACCCAAACCATTATCTATGGGTCGAGGATATGAGGCTCAGACTTCCTCCTCTGCTACTGTGTTACAGGCGACTACATCTGGATATCGGTGGCACAGTGCACCAGAGGCGGATAGAGATGACTTGCAGGTGCAGCAGCAGCAGCAGTTGGAGCAGTTGTTCGAGCCATGGGTCTAGGAACCATTATCTGTGGGGGTCGAGGATATTATTAATTTTTGAAAAAAATGAATTCATTACTACTACTATTAGCAGTGGTTATAAACTGATGTAAATTTGAAATTAAAAAAAATTCCTCTGTTTTAGCAGCGGTTATAAACCGCTGCAAATTTGAAAATTGAAAATTTGCCTCTTTTTTGTAGCGGTTAGTGAACCGCTACAATTTCTAACGATCAATTGATTAACAGCGGTTTTAAACCACTGCAAAGTTCAACGATCATGCATTTTGTAGTTTTTTGCAGCAGCTAAATTTGTGACCGTTGACAAACACCAAATTCTCCATTCTTCCTCTAATTTCTGTCTCTGATCACACTTTCTTACTCTTGGTGATATTGCTCTCACGTCCGCTCGATTTTGGCCAGACTAAATAGTTTCTTGGATATAGACATGGCAAGATTAATGGTAAGATTTCATGTCCCTTCTCTAAATGTAATTTCAAAAAATGGCATGTTAAAGATGTTGTTAGGGAACACTTGATAGTTAAGCCGTTCTTTCAAAGTTACCAAAACTGGGTATAGCATGGAGAAACTAGTGATGTCTTGAGAGAGTATACTCCTACATTCTCGCAAATAGGAGTGGAAGAGGATCGGGTTGACCCGATCAATGATGCACTTCGTGATGCTTTTAGGGTTCATTATATGTAGTCACATATTAAGTGCAAGGTCCGGAACCTCAATACATAAGGAACGCGGAAGCTCGTACTTTCTTTGAGCTCATGGAAGAAGCTGACAAAGCTCTATATCCTAGGTGTGGAAAATACTCCAAATTATCTTTTTTAATTAAATTGTATCACATTAAGTGTCTATGTGTTATATCTGATAGGGGAATGTCGATGATATTAAAATTGTTGCTCGACGCATTCCCTGAAGCATCGATCCCAGTATCTTTTTATGATGCAAAGAAGATTATCACTAAATTGGGTTTGAAGTATGAAAAAAATCTATTCATGTCCAAATGATTGCATGCTTTATTGGGGAGAAAATGCGGATAGAGAAATTTGCAAGCAGTGTAACACCTTGAGATACAAGCTAAACAGGAAGGGGAAGAATAAGAAGAAGAAACCTGCAAAGATTCTTAGGTTTTTTTCCTTTGAAGCTGCGACTTCAGAGATTGTATTTTTTGACTAAAACTGCTTAGCACATGAGGTGGCTTGATATTGAAGTGAATCCCGATGGTAAGTTAAGACATCCGTGGATTCCAAGGCTTGGAAGGGGTTTGATAAAGAATTTCTAGATTTTGCGGCGGATCCCAGAAACATACTCCTTGCTATGGAGACTGACGGATTCAATCCTTTTGGGAACCTAAGCACAAGTTACAGTATTTGGCCTATGGTATTAATTCCATACAATTTACCTCATTGGATATGTATGAAGCAGAACTCATTCATTTTATCTATGATCATCCCAGGAAAGAAAGCACCGACCAACGATATTGATGTATACCTGCAACCCTTCATAAAGGAGTTGGTTGAATTATGTAATGATGGGGTTGAGACATACGATGCATATGATAAGGAGCTGTTCAAATTGCGTGAGGCTTTGATGTGTATGATAAGTGACTTTCCGGATCTTGGAACTTTATCTGGATAGAACGTGCATACTGGCCTCGCTTGTCCCGTGTGTAACTTTGACACTGAGCCATTTCGCCTACCACACAGTTGCAAGTTGTGCTTTATCGGACATCGCCGATTTCTTGATGGCAAGCATAGATTTAGGTTGCAAAGAAATCGTTTTGATGAAAAACATGAAAGAATAGGACCACCTACCATGTTAAGTGGTTCTGATATTTTGAGTCAGCTTACTGATGTTAATTTTGAGTTTGGAAAAAAGGATAATTCAGAATGAGGTGAAAGGAGACCACACAGTACTTTGGAGCTTGACCTAGTGCAGCAAAGGCGGAAGGGGAGTATATTTTTACTCTTCCTTATTGGAAGACTAATATGTTATGTCACAGTCTTGATGTTATGCATATTGAAAAGAATGTGTGCGATAATGTTTTGTACACCTTGTTAAACGAATCTGGGAAGTCCAAAGATCATCTATGAGCCAGTAAGGATTTACAATCCATGGGAATTCGTCAAGATGCTTGGCCAGACGACAATGGAAAGTTTCAACCAGCAAAATTCACCTTAACGAAGCCGAATAAGGATATATTTCTCTCAATGTTGAAGAACATTAGGGTTCTTGATGGATAGTCAAGCAACATTTTAGGGTGCATCGATTTGCAGTCTCAGAAGGTATCTGGATTAAAGAGTCATGAATCCCACGTCATTATGTAACAATTACTACCATTGGCACTTAAAAAATCATTGCCTCTAGAAGTGCTAATGGTGTTTGTGGGGCTTTGTTCATTCTTCAGAAAGTTGTGTGCAAAGGTTCTTATCATTGAGGAGTTAGATCAACTGCAGCAATAAATAATTCTCACATTGTACCATCTGGAAATGATCTTCCCTCCTTCCTTTTTCACTGTCATGGTGCACCTCACCATACACCTTATCTAAGAGGCAAAACTTGGAGGTCCGGTTCAATATCATTGGATGTATCCCATTGAAAGGTACTCACATACATTATTTATATATATATCACCAATTTACTAATTTATCTTAATCTTTTAACTTATTACAGGTTCTTAGGGAAATTGAAGTCATATGTCAGGAATAAGGCATCGCCAGTAGGTTCAATAGCGGAATGCTATATTGGGGATGAGGTCCCGAACTTTTGTTCACAGTACTTTGATGACATCGAGACATCTTTCAACCGTCGTCCTCGTGTTGATGATTGCCCTGATGTTGGTCCCTCAACATCGGCAGCTAGTTTGTTCTCTCCAGTTGGAAGATCAGTTGGAGAACATCAATACTTCAACCTCACTCCTAATGAGATGCTTCAGGCACAATGACATGTACTCATCAACTGTAGTTAAATAGTTCCTTTCATTCAGTGAGTATCAGTACCAACTTATTATCTTATTAATTTAATTGATGTTTATTAACATATTATCTTATTAATTTAATATATGTTTAATTATGTCAGAGAGTTCAGAAGTTATGTCAAGCGTCAACTACATATCAGGGCACAGACGTTTGTTGAGGTTGATAGAAGGGTACATAGAGAATTCCCATGTTGGTTTGCATGACGAATGCACAATGATAACAAGCCCCACCCAGTTGATTTGACAACTCTTGCCATTGGCCCACTCTAATATGCAAGAAGGTTTACCGCATACAACGTCAATGGCTTCACGTTTTGTACAGTTTCAGGCGATCAAGGTTCTCTCAACCAAAATTTTGAGGTTCTTGGGACATTCGATACAAGAAGTTATGCGAGCTCCAGTGATGGTAACATGCGTTTCAGAGGTGTCCCCTACTATGGAAAACTAGTTGACATCATCGAATTGAATTACCAGGGTCAATTCACTGTCACGCTATTCAAGTGCTCCTGTGCAAATACGACAACTACTCATGGAATAACCACAGATTGGTTGGGCATCACATCTGTGAATTTCTCAAGGCTTATTCACATGGGTGACTCTCCAGACGATGAGCCATATATTCTAGCATCAGAGGAACAACAAGTTTATTACGTCGAAGATCAAAAACATAAAGATTGGAGTATGGTTGTTAATCTTAAGCCCAGATATGTTTATGACATGGGTGATAGTGATGAACAGTTGACACATGAGGCGAAGCCATTCCAGCATACTAAATTTCAAAACTTCTTACCCAAAGGAGATGAAGATTTACCCCTTGTTAGAGTTGATTAAGATGAATAAATAAATTAGGTGCGTACTTTTTTATTTTTTTTAATGTTCAACGTATTTGCAGCAGTTCACAACCGCTACCACTATAACCGCTGCAAAATTGCATCACCTAAAATGCTGCAAATATAATCGCTGCCACTGTAACCACTAAAAAATTGCGTGACCTAAACCGCTACTAAATCAAATCATTGCAAAATTACATGACCTAAACCGCTGCTAATACACCCAGAAGAGCCTATAAATACCCTTCCCCCTCCCTGTACGTTTTGCTTCTAGCTCTCTGTAGTATGGGCGTGCCTTATGATTGTCTTGTCCTGGTTTAGTATCTTGCTTGGTTTTTTTGTGTGACTATGTTTTTATTTAATTATTCATTTTAAATATTGTTTTATACTGCTATATTGTTTTGCTTGTTTATTTTTTGAGTTTAATTCTGGCTTTATTGTTTTATTCCTTTTAATTTGCTGTTTTATTTTTTGTAAATGTTGAATTTCATCATTTTTTATTTATGTTTACTTATTTATAATTTTTTGGTACAAGTTTTTTTACTCAATATAATGTAAGCAATATTAAAAAATTTTATTTTTATTTTTTGTTTTAACTAAATATTTTTTGTATGTTTAATTTTTATTTCTTTATGAATTTTTTATTTTTGATAAAAATCTTTTTTTAATTAGTCAGTTTTTTAATAATTTCATAATATTTAGTAGCGGTTCTACAACCGCTACAACTGTTCACAAATTTTTAAACCCGTCTACTTTTTTTTCTATTAAATGACATTTAGTAGTGGTTTATAACCACTACAAAAAAAGGCGTAAACTACTATTTCAAATTAGTAGCGGCTGATGAAACTGCTGCAAAAAAATTTGGAGGGAATTTTTTACTCTTAAAAAAGAATGGGAATTACTATTTTATTTAGTAGCGGTTATGTAACCGCTGCAAATGTTTAGAGGGAAAATTTTCATATTTTTTTGATTGGAATTACTATTTTAATTAGTACGGTTTTTTCCAAATTAGTAGTTGTTATAGGCTGCTACAACATGTTCATCACTCCTTTCGTTATATCAAGAATTTGTGGCGGTTATTGTATAACCGCGACAAATTTAGTAGCGGTTTAATCTATGAGTGCCGCAGTTCTTTTGAACCGCTGCTAAATCATTTGCCACAGTGGGTTTTATAGTGGTTCGTCTAACCGCTACAAATATATAAAATAACTTCTACTAATGCAGCCTTTTTTGCAGCTCAAAGATGGAAGTTTCAATGAATCAAACTTGGAGTCAGTGTAAGTAGTGATTTAAGATGTAGTGGTGTTGTTGTCGATGAATTGTGCTTCTTGTTGAGTTTTGTAATTTTTGGAAGAAAGAACCCTAAGGGGAGGTGCTACACAATTTCTATAAATTGTGTAAAAGAATTATTTAAGGTTGAATCATGAGCCAAGAAGTGATTAGAGACAAAATTATGGAAGCTTAAGGAAAGAAATATTGAAAAATCAATTTTTCCTTTTCTATGTTGATTTTTTGCCAGAGCAGGGCCTAGATGAGGATTTGGAATTTGATAATTTTGATGCTTGCAATGAGTTTAAAATGAGCGGAGAGTGATAAAGGCTTGACCTTTGAGAGAGAGATAGAGAGTTGACAGAGCTGATTGGAGATAGAGTTAGAGTTGATATGTAGACCATCGGCAAGCACACATATAGAAAGTAATTTACGTTCTGCGTAATTAACAATGTTCATATTTTTGCACCTTTTTAATAGCTGATAGGCATTTATACTCGCAATGATAGTATTTGGTGGCAAATGCACATTTGAGAATGGTATATGGGCATTTGTGCCCCTAACCCTATTCAATATGAGTAGTTAGAGATGATGGAAATTAATATGATATTGAAATTTAGTCTAATTAATAAAGATAAAGTTAGAAATCATTTGAATTTTAGACAGATTTAATGGTTTATATTGATACATATAAATTTGACTTATTCAATATATAATTTTTTTTCATTTAAAGTCAAATAAAGACTTGATGGAAAAAGTGTGTAACCATATCCATTTTTTCCTTATTATCCCTCAACTTCTAATAAATGTTTATAGAATTAGAATGTATTTTGGGGAAAAATAACAAGTTCATTTCTAATTATCTCCCGAAAGCAAAGGCAAGGTGATTAAAATAATGAACTCATCTTAAAACTAAACTATTTTTTCTTTTTTAGCCCTTTATTTAAAATTTATCAAAAGTTACTATGTGTATTTGGGAATCCATTGGGAGAAATGAGTTTACGGATTATGAGAAGACTTTAAGAATCCAAAAAAAATTTAAGAATTTCAAGATGTTTTTTACGAATTTGAAGACCATATACTTTTTATCTTGATTTACCTACAGCGTTGAGGGAAAGATTTCCCAAACATGTACATTATTTATTTATGTTGACATTACACATGCGGAGGAGAGAAGGCATCAAGGCAATATGCACCGGAGAGCAGACACACATCCACTTGAGATGCATGCCGAGACGAGGATGTGGAGAAATTTGAGAGCACTGCCAGAGGTAACGCAAGAGTAATTTTCTTTGTTTTTTATGTTTTTTACCTGCAAAATTTTTTATGAATTTGATAAAAACCATTTGTGACCAATGTAGCCATGAATTGATTTAAGGATTTAAGCATGTTTGAACCATATATATATATATATTTAATTTTAATTGTGTTTATTCAGTTTAAATCTTATTGTCTCTTTAGTGTTTGATCAACATTAAGTATGAATGTGAGGAATTTAGATTAACCTCGGGAGAGATATCTTTATTGGACATTTAAACTAAGTAATGTAAGAGTAGAATTTATTCTAATTACCCTTTAAGATACCTATGAGACTTATATAATTATATTAGAGAAAAATTATTCTGGTTAATGCCTTTTGAATGGCTATTTAAAGGAATAGTAGTTTCATTTGATGGAGGGATGTAGATGATAGGAGACATTACATCTATTTATACTTTAAATTAACAAGTTAAAATTAAAATTTATACTCTAAATCCACCAGATGAACTAAATCAATCCCTATATCCTCAAAATCGGGCGTTCTGCAATATAATTATCAAATCCACTGAAACTATCAAGCCTACAAGTTCTATTTCAGATTAAACGAAAACAAAAAAAAATATAGAAATTCAAACTATTACAATAACGAATCAAATGAATCCGAAAAGAATTGGACTCGGATATGTGGGAAGACACGATGAAATCACATCAAGATATAAGAATACATAAACAATGTATCCTTTTGGGAACGCGGTAGAGAAGTACTTTTATATAAACCGAGTTAAATATATGGAGGAGATTATCTCATTTTACGGAAAAACACTGTTAAACATGCTTTTGGGGAGTGTATAAGATTTACCAAACAAGCACAATGACAATACGACAGAAAGAAGGAAGAGGGCAGAGGACCCTAACAATAAGCGACATAACCATCGTCTCTGAGGACAGGAGAAGGTGGGATCCAAAGCTTCCTCTTGGCGGGTTTCTCCAGCTACGTAAGCGTGGCGTTCGACAAAGTGAGCTTGGTGGATGCGCTTCGTGGCTTCATCACAGGCTCTGGCGGCTTCCACGGTGATGTTGTAGGTTCTGAGCCACACTCGGACGCCCTCGTGCCCTCTACATGGTCTCTCAAGCTCCAATGTTAAGAGGCCCTTCAATTATCTCATTTAATTTTTTTGTCTTGTACAAGGTTCGAAAAAGGTATCAAACGTTGAGCTAGTTGATCCCCAACAGACCTTTCTTTGGCACAGATGATAAAACCTTCTCGTTGAAATGCAATGGAAACGGATCAAAAGATTTGTGATTTCCAAGGATTGCACTATAGGGTGCAAACCTATGGTCATTCTCTACGGAACTTTCTATGCCACTAGTTACTAGCTCTTGTTTAAGTTCGCTTTGCAAATGAAAACTGTTTTTGATTCAAAATTGCTATGTACCTAAAGGTATATACAAAGTAAAATCTCTTTTTGGCATTTTTTTATTTTGGGAAACAACAAAAGTAGGATTGAGGTGTACAAGATGTTGGATAATGGATTTCCTCTTGAAAATGATTTAGGCCATCATGGTTTACAAAATATGAGGGAAAGTGATAGTTTTTGCACAAAGTTTCATAATGCAAACCCTAACAACTCGCTGGGCCAAAAATTCCACACAATGAACTCCATTTCATGAAACCCTTTAAAAGCACTTAGTGTGTGTACGGAATGTTCATGCTCGCCTGATTGAACTTTGGCCGCGGCGAAATGTTCCAGAGCTACTTCCTTATGATCTTTAATAGAGTTTCTGAAATGAAATAGCACACATGTGAAGTAGCATTTCCTCATGATGGAAATTAATTGCAAATGTATCATTATTTGTGGAAAATACATCTAAAATCAAGCTAATCAAGATCAAAAACTCTAAATCTCAATTTAAGCACAAGAAGGGTCTTGAATGGTTAAAATTACATTAAAAGCTCTGGAAATTCCAGCAAAAATTAGTGAAAATAAAGCTCAATCAAAATCCCTCACACTTAAATCTTTGTACTCCCGGACAAAACTTTTTCAAAAACTCTAAAAACTCAATGCATCAAGAATGTATCCATATGAGTACATGACCATAGAATTTAGTAAAAGCATTTGTCAAGGAATTAACAGGGATTATGGCAGAGAAAATAGTCATTCAATTCCTGAGAGAGTTTAATTCAAAAGAATGAATAAAAGAGACTTCCTATCACAGAGGTAGAAGTGTTTCTCTCTAAGCTCACTAAGTAAGGACAACTTCACTCTTGGGCTGCTTAATCAAATCTCTACCATAAACTTGTAATTATTCTATCTCTCCACCACAAGATCCATATAGTGTGAATCAAGAGAGCTTTGAGGGTTTAAGGTGGATGATGGGGAATTGAAAATAATGAAATGAAGTGACTGAAAAAAGTTCTTGAATACACAACACCAAAGAAAGCTAAGAATGTCAATATCTTTGTAAGATTTTAGAGAAACATGTGTTCAAGCATATGATTTCATCAACACTTTTCTCTTTATTTTTATCCTTCTCTCCTTCTCTCTCTTTTTTTATTTTTTATACATTTTTTATTTACTTGACTTTTTTTTTTTCTTTTTTTAGAGTATAGAAACTACAATTTGACCAAAATAATGCTTGCATATGAAGATATAGTTTTCCAATGCTGGTTTCCAAGAATGATGGGTTCAAAAGGGTGACAATGGTTAATTTATGTTAGGTTTGTGTTTGTGCAAAATGAAGGGTTTTAAAATGAAGGACTCTATCCTTTTCACAGAATATTGGATCATAAAGCTTTGATTAAGAATCAAGACAAGTTCTAGAGAGATTAAAAATCAAGTCAAACCCACACAAATCAAATGAAGTTAGGCTCAATTATCCTCACAACAAGGCTAATGTCTCAATTAAACAGTCTCAAGAGTTAAAAACTCAAAGAGTCAACTTAAAAGTGCATCTACGTTGCTCCTTTGCTAATAACTCGAAAACGCAATTTCCCAAAAGCTTTTATCCTTTAAAATCATGCATCAACTTCCCAATGCACTATCTGTGAAAATCAAAATATCTGATTTATGCTCAGGAGAATTAAAGTCATAAAGGTAAGAGGAACTTATTATTATTATTTTAAAATTGCACTAAAGGTTTCGCCGCAGCTAACATAAAAGTTGGTCACGGTGAACCACACCCGAGAGGGTGGTTCTGTGTGCAAGTGGTTTCACCGCGACGAAACTCACCCGAGAGGTGAATTGCTTTATTTTGATGACTTATGCCACGACGAACAACAAAGTTGGTCGTGACGAAATTGCCCCAAGAGCAAAAATGCAATTTAAAACCTCTAGTAAATCAAAAATTTTTGCAAAAAATTTTAAGAAAGCTGAAAATTTCTGCAGTTTTAAGTAAACTTACCCAACCTTTAACCTTCAAAAATTCTGGTTGCATTTTAAAATCAAAGTAATGCTTGAAAAACTCTAAATCCTAAATCTCCCCTCACACTTAAATCAAGCATTGTCCTTAAATTATTGGAAGGAAAGATTTAACAACAGAGAAAGCGTGGAATTCGCAAGCAGTACCGAAGAATATCATGCAAGCATGCAACGAAATTCTAGAAAACAACACATAAAACATCTATATATATATGCATAGATGTAAAAACCAAGTTCAAACAAGCAACCTGTACAAACAACTCTTTAATGCTCCACTTGGCATAAAGAAGGCTAAATATCAAAATGAGGGAAGTGTATTGAATTCAAAATCTAATTACTTTACCTCCTATTAAACAGTTCCTCTCCCACACTTAAACTATGCATCATTGCATCAATTCATTTCAATAGAAACACAGAGTTATAGTAAAAGAGTAAGCGAGGGAAAGGAACAACTTGATAGCTAAGGCGGCTTGTAGTTCTCGTGGAATGCTTCAATAAATGTCCTTTAACCTTCATAGTAGCTCCAGTTTCCTCATCTTTAAGCTCTACCATACCAAAATTGTGCGCCTTTGTTACTAGGAAAGGCCCGTCCTAATGATCATTGAATTTTCTCAGTTTGAAACTAAAGCGAGCCTTGAAAAGGAACACCCGATCACCCTCTTTAAAGTTCTTTCTCAGGATAACCTTGTCGTGTACCAACTTAGCCTTTTCCTTGTACATTCGGGCATTTTCTTATGCTTCCAATCGTAATTCTTCCATTTCTTATAGCTGCAGCTTCCTTTCATTTCCAAGTGCTTCCATATCCATGTTACATTGCTTTATTGCCCAATACGCCTTGTGCTCCAGTTCCACCGGAAGATGGCACGATTTACCAAAAACCAACCGGTATGGTGACATTCCAATTGAAGATTTGTAAGCAGTTCTGTAAGCCCATAGTGCTTCTTCCAGGCGGAGGCTCCGATCTTTCTTTGAAGGTTTAACCATTTTCTCTAAGATGCGCTTCACCTCTATATTCGATACTTCGGCTTGACCATTGGTTTACAGATGGCATGCAGTGGGGATTTTATGGTGATACCAAACTTTGAAAATAATTTATTCATAACTCTATTGTAAAAGTGGGTGCCCCTATCACTTACTATGACTTTGGGAATACCAAACCTACAGAAAATATTTGATTTGACGAAGTTCAATACGGTTTGAGTAGCATCTTTTCTAGTAGAAATTGCCTCAATCCATTTAGAAACATAATCCATGGCTAAAAGTATGTACACAAAGCTAAAGGATAACAGAAAAGGTCCCAAAAATTCAATACCCAGACATCAAAAATTTCACAGAACAATAAGGGTTATTGAGACATTTCATGACGCTTACCTAATCCCCCAAAGCGTTGACATCTATCGCAAGCGCGACAAAAGAAATATGAGTCCTTAAATAACGAAGGCCAATAAAATCCTGAATCTAAAATCTTTCTAGCTGTCCTCCGTGCCCTCTGCAAACCATGGAATGGCAAGCCAAGATGATAGACTCAAATTCCTCATCTGATACACATTTTCTGATTACTTGATCACTACACATTCTCCACAAGCGAGGTGCATCCCATATGTAATGCCGAGCCTCACTTTAATCTTTTATGCTTGAGGTGAAGTCATAAAAGGTGGGGTAAATCCAGTAACTAAATAATTTACAATATTAGCATACCGTGGCTCCCTAACAATTAAAGCACATAAGATTGAATCAGGAAATGAATCACAAGGTAAGTCAGAAGAATCTACTCCCTTGGTGTCATCTGGTAATCGGCTCAGGTGATCCGCCACTTGATTCACAGATTCCGATCTATCCTTAATTTCCACATCAAACTCTTGAGAAGTAAAGTCCATTTGATCAATCATGGTTTTGACTAAAGCTTTTCAAGTAAGTACTTAACAGCTACATGGTCAGTGAAAACAATAACATGAGAGCAATAGATATGGCAATAAATTTCTCTAATGCAAACACAACAGTAAATAGCTCTTTCTCAGTTGTGGTATAATTCATTTAGGCTGGGTCTAAGGTCTTTGATGCATAGGCTATAGCTAATTTTCTGCTCAAGCATTACCCCTACGGTATAATTGGAAGCATTGCAAGAAAGTTCAAAGGTTAATTCCTAATTTGGAGCAACCAAAGTAGGTGCAGAAACAAGCTTCTTTTTTAGTTCATCAAAAGCCACTTTGCAATGGTTATTAAAGTTAAACTTTACATCTTTTGCAGTAGCTTAGAAAGAAGTAAAGCAATTATGCTGAAGTCCTTGATGAACCGTCTATAAAACCCAGCATGACTAAGAAAAGAACAGATATCTTTCACGCAACTAAAGTAAGGTAATAAAGAAATTACTTTAATTATTGCTTCATCAACTTCAATACACTTTCGCGAAATTATATGCCCTAGAACGATTCCTTCTTTTACCATAAAACGGCATTTTTCAAAGTTCAAGATCAAATTCTTCTTAATACATTTTTTTCAAAACTTTTTCAAGGCTAGTCAAACAATCATCGAAAGATCCCCCATATATAGTGAAATCGTCCATGAAAACTTCCATGCATTCTTCTAGAAACTCAGAGAAAACTGCCATCATGCTGTTGGAAATTGTGCCCTAGGGCCAATCATTGTACTTCGCACATTATTTATTTTAATGAATTTTCTCCATTTAATTATCATAAACTTTGCGTGTTTATTATGATAATTGCATCAATGGGAAAATTATGAATATTTTCCTAAATGTCCCTGGTCAGTTATCTATGTGGGAACAAAGATAAAACAAGATCAGCATAACTTTGATAAGGTATGGAGATACAAGTCAAAGTCATAGGCACTTGTAAGAGTACAAGGTACTAGACCGACCCGCTATGAGAAAGCTACATGGATTAAGTCATTAGCTTATCTCATATGTAATCACGTCACAATGCCCTTTGACCTGAGATCATCATGGATTCCTACATGAAAGTCGTTAAGCTTTGACCTAGTCAAAAGTCATATTTGACCAGATGATGATAAAGGCTATGATCGGGCTTAGGGGTTTTCATGTAGAGGAATGTGAGTGATCAAGATGGGATTTGTCCCTCACATTAGTTGAGAGATATTACTAGGCCCCTCGATGAGTGAGTCTGAGAAATGTATGGCCATACTCTAACGAAAAGGAGTTTTCATTTCTTTAATCAGACTACTCAGGGATCGAGAAAGTAATAGTCAGGAACAGGATGATGACGTCACCCATGCCTCATCCTTGACTGAAATATCGCGTGACAAAAGGGACGTGATGTGGTTGCATAAAAGGTTGCATTGTGTTAACGATCCCCGTATAATTTGGGTAGTCGTAATGTCTTGCTAGAGACTGCTTGCGACTTGTGGGCTAATGTTGAGTTTAGCCAATTGCCAACTTTATATGGACCTATAGAGTCACATGCAAGAATAGCCCAACATAAGCTTTATTTCTAGGGTTTATTTGAATTTTAAATATATATGTGTATATATGTTGAAATTCGAAATTGCACAATATTATATAAATAATATTTGTGTGTGTTAGTTTAATTTATTTGATAAATTAAACAACTAACGTTTATTTAATTTATGAGGATAAATTAAATCTGTTGGTTCATTATTTGGATTAATTAAATGGATATGATTTGATCAGATCAATTTAATCCAAGTTAAGATTGCAAAATTTGAATTTAACATTTTGAATATTGAATTTCGAAATTCAAGATTGGATCTTGAATATCTTTTGAAATTTGAATTTCAAGATTAGATCTAGAATATCCTTGAAATCCAAAATTCAAGATGAGATCTTGAATATCTTTTGAAATTTGA
>JANTPZ010144325.1:0-34061 GCA_025593235.1 Vachellia pachyceras | reverse complement strand
CGTGTATTCCTCGCTCCGGATTAGTCGGTTGCCCCGGGTTACCTGGTCTAGTTGAAAGAAGGCCAGGGACTCAGGAAAAGGCGCCGGATACCGGGGGGGTTCCGAGTGTGGGCCAAAGGCCCACTTGCTTGTTGTTCACCAAAAAAAAAAAAAAGGGGAAATGAAAAAAGGGGGGAAATTGGGGTAAAATCCCCATTTGAGAATTTATTGGGAATAGGAACTAGGATTACAAAATACCTCATGGCTTCACCTTTTCCCAGGCGCCATTCTACAATTACTGTTTCAAATGGGGATTTATGTCCAATTTTTCCGTAATAAGACAAGCTGACAGGAAATAGAAAGTTTCAAACCTGAAACACTCTTGAGCTCAACATTATTATGCTGCTGTAAAGACATTTTTCTTCCTTCAAATCTTTCAATCCCCAAATAAAAAAAAATGCCGCTACAATCTGAGAACAGCCATTGCCTCGCTGATTCTCTGCATATAGTTATTAATTACAGAATATAAAAGGGAAGGGAAAACTATATCAAGATGCAATAGATGATAGGCCCCAAACAAACCAGAGGGCATAGTTGCTGTAATGATAGGCCCCAAAACAGGTCGGAAAAGAAATAGTTCTTAACCGAAAACTTACCCTTATCCTGTCAAGGAGGCAACGGACCCTTGTGTCCTTCTGTGAATCGAAGCTTTCTTAAAACGTGTCTGGGTTGGTGGCGAAAGATTTGAAAATGTAGCCTACAAGTTAGTTGGAAGGCCAGAGAAAATTAAATGGGTCTGTGAGGGCTAAAACCGTTCAAGTTGGAAAGCTGAAACTTCGAGAAAATCGCCGATGACAAAGAAGAAGAAGACGGGGGAGATTACAAGAGAGATTCTGGAGGAAACTACAAAGACAGGTCTGATTCCGTCAATGTGCTAACGATTCTGTTCCGACAACTCGTAATTTTTTTATTAGAAAAAATTTGTAATTGTGAATCATTAGATAAATGATTACTCATCATTGACAAATCAAACATTCAATTATTCAGCCTACACGAGCGGAACGCGCTTAGGGAGAGCGTGCTAAAGTTTTTGCTTGATGATAAGTAACAACAAATATGTAATGGGACATATTTAATGTACTATTTTAATAATAAAATTTTTTATAAGTTTAAGAGAAAGTAAATGGATTCTAAAATAAAGCAGATGTGATCAATTTAATAGAATTGCTAAAGATATTCATTTTTAAAAATTTGCGTTTGCTTTCATATAAAAAATCTTATCATAAAAAAAATCTAAGTTAGAAATGTATCTTAACTCTTTCATATTTTGACAATAAAAATACAAAGTGAAAATAAACTGTCAAAAAAAATACACAAACATATCTGACCATTAATTGTAATCAATATGTTTATGAGAAAATACACTGTAGTATTTTTGAAATAAATATTGCCTTAATTAAAATAGACAAAGAAAAATCGGTTATGGGTGTGGAGGCCACGCGGTCGTTGACGGTGATGCGAAAAGATGGATTACACAACGTGGCATGACTAAGGTTAACCGGTTATGTGGACCCCACTTTCCCAACTATCGGGTCTTCCCTCAATCTTTTTTTTTTTGATAAGGAAGTCTTCCCTCAATCTATCAGACGAGATATATATATATATATATATTCTTTTCTTTAAGAGCTTTTTTGGAAGCTATTTTAAAACCTGGGTTTCACAGAATTCAAGGTAAAAACTAGGTTTTGAAAAGTGATTTATGTTTGGGAAGTTATAGCTTTTACGGATTCCGAGGCAAAAAAGTGGATAGGAAAGAGGAAAGTAAGAAAGAGATAGAGAGAAAAGTATGAAAGAAAAAAGAGAAAAAAGTAAGAAAGAGAAAGTATGAAAGAGAAAACCTAAGTTTCAAACCTAGGTTTTGAAACCTAAATTTTGCAACCTGGTTGCCAAACGAGCCCTAAAGCACTGAACGCAACCGAGGTTGAGCATGTTTGGGGAAGTGGTGCAATGTAAATTGAGATGAGTTTTATCTTAATTTATATGTAATGAAATGAAAATATGAGAAAAAATGTTTTCCCAAACAGGTCATTCATGTTTGGGATCATAGGTACATTTGCGTGTGTTGAAAAATCAAGCTTATATAAATTAAAATAAGATCTCATACAATTACTTCATAGATATAAATTACATTGAAAGATAATTTTCACTGCCAAACAATATGTAATATCGATCCAAGTGATTTTTTTTTTCTCACGACAGAGTAATAGTCAACTCCAAGCACATATACCTATTTCAAGCTTTCTTCGATCCTAACATAAAAGCTAATAATTTAATTTGTTAAATTAATTATTGATAATAAATATGAGTTAATTTTCTTACAAAACCTTCTTTCATCTTGACCGGTTAATTTTCCTACGACCACTTTTAAATAGAAAACATTTTATGTATGCAATTAATAGAATTGTTTGAAAAAACATAGTAAATTTAAGAGATATAGTGAACGCATCATGTTTAAACCAAATCCAACTTATAACTAGTTTTTATATTAAGGAACGGATAGATTATTATAAAATGGGATTTAAAGTTGAATTTCATGTTAGCATAGCACCTTTGAATGAAAATTAAAGAATTTATATAAAATATGATGTGTTAATGACATAGTAAATTTCATTAAATTTAAACAGTTGATTATATTTAATGAGATTGGAGTCTCTGAAACAAAGTGGTAGTAGGGGAAAACCACTCCTTCGTCCTAGCCTCATGCGCCACTGTATTCTAAAAAGAAAGACCAATTCAAAATCAAATTGAGAAAAAAAAAATGTAGCATGATACTACTAGATTACACTTAAAAATAAAATAAATGTTTTAAAAATTAATACAAACAATATTCAAGAGTAAGTCAAATTCCATTACTATTCATAAGGTTTCAGTTCCCTACTAAAATTATGTAATGATGATTTTTAGTATAATTTCATGTTTGATAGGTATCGCACCCCACAATTAAGTTCCCAAAATTTAACATGATGAAATAAAATGGCTAAGATGAAAGAATCAAGGTTCCTTTTTATTTTATTTTTACCCTATTTATTATAACATTAGAAAAACACGTTTAAGCATGCGAAACAAAACTACTCTCACATATTTATCTCATATACCGTAAATTATATTAAAAAAAAGTAGTTTTTACCAATAATTCAAATAGCCCCTTTAATATTCTTTTTTGGAATAACATGGCAATTTATTAATAGAAGGTATGTCCCTTACATACTGGAGGCAAGCATAAAACATAAAAGGTAAAAAAGATGAACCAAAATTAGAAGAAGAAATATTAATACTACAGAAGCAGTAAGAACTAAAAATAGCTGATTCAAGTCAACAAGTTGCCCCAAAAGCAACGCCACCCACCATGCTAGGATGAGATCCTTGAATTGAGTTTTGGGTTAACATGCCCTTGTGTGAGGGTGCATTTAAATTGTATAAACCATAAAAAAAGAAGCCAAATCAGACTTGATTTTACATAAAGCAAGTTTTCTTCTTCAAGCTGCAACATGTCTTCTAATATATCTATGCCTAGAATGAATCCACCATCTAAAACAAAAAAAAAAAAAAATCTTTCCTCTTCCAGAACAACTAAAAGAAAAGAAAACCTTAACCACACCCTCCATCCCTTTCTGCAATATGTGCTAGTTACACTGGACAACAGACAGAACTAGCTTCACTTCTCAGAAAGTTGCAGGCAGATTTAAGGTGATCTGTAAGGAATTGAATCTGGAAAATCCTTGATAAATGACCTTATTTCAATTCTGATTTTCAGATGCGGTTATATCCAACATGGAACAAGGTTATATCCACCGAACTCAATCACTGACAAGTCATAACATGGCACGTTCATGATGTAGAGTTCATTAAATGTATACATGAATGTATGAGACGTATTTGATTGTTAAATTAAAAATACTACTGCACTTGAGAAATGTCTATTTCAAACCAAAAACCAATTCTAAAGTAAACCACGCAACATCAAAGGAAAATATTAACTTGCTTGGGTTTCAGTTTTGAGGCCACTGTCTGCCGAACCTGTTTAGTTTGGTGAGCTTTCTGATGATTTTACTTTATTTGTAATGTATCTCCAGCAGCGCTTGTGAACCCCACTAATTTTCTTTGAAGCCTCTGCTGCAGGCAAGCCTGCAATACGTTGTAAGTTGTAACAAAATTAGAAAACCCAATGACATTGATAAATAAATATTTTAGCACTAAATGAATAGTTCCATTACAACGTTATGTCTTCAGATAACATAACTTCAGTTCGAAAGTTTCTATAGATGAGGCTAGCACAAAAACTATAAATGCAAAATCTTTAGCATCTCTTCTTTGATCCTAAATAACAAAACCTGTAGTGACATGCTCTTGATCTAGCTTAAGAGGACTCAAAAAATGTAACAAATCAATACAAAAATTAACCTTAGAAGTTTTCTCAGAAAAGGTGATGCAGTGTTTAGTCATAAGCACATAGCAAGCATTACTATCCTCCCACTTCCCACATTGGTATTCTACCAAGTATTTCACAAATAGCACACAATTGTACAAAAACAAGCCAGCTTTGACACAAAACAATCATCGAATAACTAAGTGAATTACTTTCATCAACTCATTTTCCAATATTAAATTGCCAGAGATTACTCCTTTTTTAGGTAGAATAGCCAGAAATTACATTTGATTTGCCATCTTTTTTGCAACCTCCACCCAACATCCTTGTTAGTGGGAAAATACCTTGAACAAACCCCATGCTCAAACCCACAAACAACAGAAATGAACTAAACTAAGCATTAATTCAACCATTTAGACCACATAAAATAAATTTAAGATTGCATCCTGATGAAAAGAATATTAGCCAGAAGGAATTCAAAAGTTTAATGATTATACATTTGGTTATCTCTCTGCGGTTAACAGATTCCACTAAAGAGATTGAGAGGAGATTTTGCTAATACTTCAGATTGTGAAGACTTCAACTGAGAAAAGATAACCATATAGCGCAAAATATATATATATATATACACACACAAGGAACAAAGGTTATTACAAAAGTAATGTTGTGAAATTCAGAACTAACAGCCACCAAAAATTGCATATAAAAGAAACTTTATGCATCCTTAGCATTCCATTTCGAATGCTATGTAACTCCGAACCAAGAAAATAACTTTGGAGCTCATTCAGCTTCTAGGGTTGAAGAAACATGTTTGGACGGTCCAAATTGAATCCTAAACATGTTGAAACTCAAAATTTTGCAGTTTCAAGCGGCATAATTGCTTTGGGGGGAAAACCTATTTGTCTGTGAACGCATTTTTAGTTACATATCCAGACTCCAGTGTTTGAAAACTCCCCAGTCCCAACGATATCTCATAGAAATAGCAATAGTAGAGTCATAATCACTAACAATGAGGCAATTCATTCATCAGAAAGGCAACCTTAACCCATAGTCCCATTGAAGAATGCCACTACAACATATATTCACTGCCTTCAACGATTGTCAGAATATAATCGTTTAATCAAGTACTCTTGCATTGAAACCATTCGCAGTATGATGAGCAAAACTACTATGACAGTAGGGCAAACAAAAAAGAAGAGGGAGGGGAGAAAGAATGAAACTGCAGCCCGACGTGCGCCCGAGAAAAAATAGTAAAATCCTGATAGGAAACTTGAGACTGACCATTTTTATGAACTACTCCCCATGCTTTGCCATGCCTTCCATCCTGAAAATGCGGTAGAGACATAAAATGTAAGTCTTTGAAAAACCAATGCAAAAGTGCATTTGCCGGATAAGGATAAATTCAAAGGGAGAAAAGGACCTTGTAGAGATTAATTTTGGTAATTTCCTAAGAGACGTCAGTCCAGTGAGTCTTTGCCATGTGGTATCCGATTCCCCAGTTAGGCAAGAACTGAGCGACCTCGAACAAGTTCTTCTTCCTTCTCTTGGATTTCTTAGAGGTGGTGGTAGGGTTTTGAGAAGCAGAAGAAGAAGCCGAAGGCGAAGCAGAGCTCAAGTTTCTGAAGATATTAAATGAGAATCTAAAGAAATGAGAACTTCGAAGAGACGGGGCCGTGCTAGCGAGAGCAGTCCCCATTCCGGTGCTTCCCTTTCTGACAAACTAAATCACTCCTCTCCTCCTGTAGGCAGCTGCCACCCAATCCAGTGAAGCTCTAATCTTGTGAAACAATAATCTTGTTACAATGCTGTGAGAAATGCTCTGAATTAGTAAAAACTGGTAATGCAAGGAAGAAGAAATCATCATACACAAATATGTACAGCTACGGAAGAAGACCTGATCGCACACAACGTGCATGCAAGTTTTTTAGAAGCAGGAATAGATCATGCTTCTGAAGTCTTTAAAATTCATTACCTGAGATCGCCGACTACGATGTGTGATCTGAACCACCAGAAGCGAAGACACACTGAGTCGCTCCTTCTAAATCACCTGGAAATGTAGCAGATTAGGAAAGGAAGGTGGGCTAGACTGTGAAATTTGTGGGGATTGCCCCCTGCCACACTCTAAAAGCACAGGCACAGCGTTATGGAAAAAATGCTGCTATGTACATTTGAAAGTTCTGCTAGCTGGATTCGGATTTGGGTCCTTCCATTTTCTTTCCCTTTGTTGTTTTTGTTGGTATGAGTTTGGAAATCCGTTGAGAGAAAAAAATTTACAAAATTTGAGAAGAATTTACGAATTTTGATATGCTTTTTACTAATTTAAATATGATTTTTACGAATTTCAAGATACGTTTTGTCTTAGCTTGCATACACCGTTGAGAGAAAGATTTTCCAAACATGTACTTTATATAAAACTGTCAAACTGAGTACCATTGAGACAACTGAGACATTACATTAAAGTTCCAAATTGCTAATATGCCTCCTCAAACATAGTACTCGTAATGCGAGTTGGGCCCGCGGGCCCAACCCGCCAGCCCACTTTTTTTGGCAGGATTTGTCAACCCGCCGATCAGCCCGCCTCGCCTAGCCCGCGGGTTATGGCGGGCTGACACGCAGGTTGGCGGGCCAGCCCGCCAGCCCTTTTTCTTTTTTTTTTTAATTTTTAAAATCATTATATCTTATATATCTTTACATTTTTTCCATCCCAATATTTTTTATAAGGATAAAGTAATATTAAATTCTATTTTTAGGAAATTATTGAACACTTATTCATAGAATTTGAAAGAGAATAGCATAAATATGCAATCTTATAAGAAAAAAGTAGATAAAAAATGAAAAAAAAATTATTTTAAATTTTTAAAAAAAATAAAAAAAACTGCGGGCTGCGGGTTGGGGTTTTCCAGCCCGCCAACCCGAGCGGGCCAGCCCGCGGAGCACTACTCAAACATCTCAAATAGATTACACAGCACCATTAAACTTTGATCAAAAATTAAATGGTAATTAAAATGTTTCATTCAATAACCTTATGGGAAATCCTTATGGGGCTTCTTTTTACATCTTTTAATCTTCTTTTTACATCTTTTAATCAGATTTCAAACAACTTGACAAATATTTCTCACTATGCATTCCTCTGCCTTCTTTAAACATGCTCAAACTACACAAACAATTTTTTCCCATTTTTACAATAGTGTGTTCATAAATAAAAAAAAATTAATTGCCTCTTATTTTTCATATTATTCTAATCTCAAGAAATTAATTTAGAATAAAATTAATAACACATTACAAACAAAACATAAAAGGGAATTACAATCAATTGTGTAAAATAATTAGCAAAGACATTGTCATTTATTATGTTGTCTTGTTGTATATATTATGGATTTGGATTATCGATAAAAACTGAACAAAATAATGAGGCTCCTTGAATTGCCTCTGGCACTGTATATTTCTATATATAAAAGAGAGTATACAAGTAATGAGACACCTATCTATAGAGTAGAATATTATAGATGAATATACACACAAAGAATATTGAATATAATACAACTACAGGTAGAATAATCATGTTTAACTCCCTCTTTTAATTTGACCAATCTTGCTGTTTTTGCATTGTCATGGTGACACCTAACTTATCTCTTAGATAGCAAAATCATGCATTGTGTTGGTGTTTAGTCAAACAGCCTGCTATTTGGTGGTATGATGGAATATACCTCACAACCAAGGCTTTTGACGGCACTTGATCTCTTATGAAGGGAGCATCTACCTCGATGTGCTTGTTCCTAGCATGGTGCACCAAATAATGCCAAGGCTGCTGCATTGGTGTTGTCACACCATATTTTAGGGATTATTTGAATTTTAGTTTCAATTAAGAGAGAAGTGATCTTATCTAATATAACTCTGTTGTAGTGTTTGCCAAATACCTGTATTCTGACTTTATACTTCATATTGCTACAACATTCTGTTTCTTTAAAGACCAAGTGACCAATGAGTCACCAAGGAACACACAGTAGCTGCCTATCGATATTTGATCATCTGGGCAAGAAGCGAAATCAGCATCTGGATATGCAACAATGTCAATTATGTTTGAGGGCTTGATGTGGATACCATTGTATATGGTTCCTTTTAGATATCCTAAAACCCTTTTTACAACCTTCCAGTGTTCTGTTGTGGGAGAGGGCAAGAACTGCCTAAGATTCCCTACATTGTAGTAGATGTCTGAGTGAGTGTTGCATAGATGTTGTAGAGCTCCTGCTGCGCTTCTATATTGAGAAGGAGCTGAGAGTAGTTCACCCGAGTGCATGGAGAGGGATTTGTTCTCTATCATAGTTGTTGGACATGGTCAGACATTTCTGTATGAAAACAATCTAATATATTCTAAATGTATTTGCGTTGTGACAGATACAGTCCCATTTTGTCCTTGTAAACTTCAAGAACAAGAAAATAGTGAATAGAACCAAGGTTCTTTAAACTAAAAATGCTGTGAAGACTTTCTTTGAACCATTTGAGGATTGTGACAGATAAAATCCAATATATTTGCCATATGAAAACAGTGAGGCACTTCCCATGTGAAAACATTCCAATGTATCCTGAATGTATTTGCCTTTTGATAGATATAGTCCCATTTAGTCCTTGTAAACTTCAATACCAAGAAAATAGTGAATGAAACCAAGGTCCTTTAAACTAAAAATGCTATGAAGATTTTTTGTGAACCTTTTAAGGCTGTGAGAGTTGCTTCTAGTGATTAAGATATCATTCACATAAATGATAATAATCAAAATTTGGGTTTTGTCATTATAAATGAACAAAGATACATCATTCTTGGAATTAACAAATCCCCACTGAGGTAAAACAACCATTGTTTATCAAACCATGCCCTTGAAGCTTGTTTGACACTACACACATTGTGGCTTAGTCTCGTCTCCAAAGCCATATGGTTGTTCCATGTACATGGGCTCATAAAGAAAACCACTCAAAAAAGCATTATTTATATACAGTTGTTTAATTTTCCAGTGTAATGCAACATCACAATAGGACTAAAATAATGAGAAACCTGGATATGAAGTGAAAGACTATTAGCTCTAAAATCAAATTGAATAAAATACCAAGACTTAATGAATTGCCTCTGCATTACTATATATAAAAGAGTATACAATAACAATGGACATTTTTTTCCTGAGAAGAATATTTCAAATGAATATACACATAAAAAATCTTAAATGTAATATAATAACAAATATAAGAAAATAATCATGTTTAACTCTTATTAAATGTGATTTATAATTTATGATATAAATATTTTATGAAAAATTTATTTAGATTTGTAATGTCAATACAAAGAGACTTATAGTCCATGTCCGGATAGGAATCGGCTTGAAGCCTTGAATAGAGCCATCGTTCACGACCCGGAGACCCTTGTACCCTTGTTCACTCGCACGTGCTGTAGCGAAGACTGCGCTTGCTCTCCAGTGCTTTGGCGGAAGCAGCTGCACGGCCTTTGTCACCGGCGGCTGTCGATCTCTCCGTCGTCTGTTGTGGGTAATTTTTCTTTGTTCATTTCTCTTTGCTTTTCTATGGTAAACAAATGCTTTTGGTTCTGAAATCAAGGCTCCATTTGCCATCTCCATTCCTTGAACTAGCCGAGCTTACTCTGAAGCTCTCTTCCTTTCTCTCTGCAGATTATAGATTTTAAGTTAGCGTGTGTATTCATTTCTAGATCTCGATGCCCCTTTTTGCTTTGCTTTGACGGGAGTGGTTAAAATTTATGAGGCATGTATGATCATGGCTGTTGCAGTTTGTGATTCATGGGTAACCCTTTTTTAAGAAAAATATTGAAGTTGTGCAATAAATGTTTTGCTTCCGTTTGAATATTGAATTGAATTCTCAACCGTAAAGTTTATACTGCGGGGATGTTATTTGATTGGATTTAAGTATTTTATGATCGACATAATCTTTTTAAAGCGTTATTGTTTTACTATTTATGCTACGTTTGAGACTGCGGGTTTTGGTTGCGTAACATTCTCTTTCTGGTTTATGCTAAGGGGATGTACGGTTTACCTTCATGAGTTTGGCCCAAAAGCACTTTTTTTCGTGGCTTAAAGTGTCTCATTCAACTTCCATGCGGTGTTTGGTCCTAATTTTAGCCAAAATAAATTGAAAGTATGTCTCATTGTACTTCAAACAGTTCAAAATCTTAGATGTAACCTCAAGGCACTGTGAAGACATTCAATGTATAGTTATATAAGTAAATCAGAGATGTAAAAGTATTGTTGATATAACAGTCAGAGGTACAATTTTATTAAACTTCAGATGTAAAATACTACAGGGCGATGTAGTGGTTATTGAACAAATCCTAGGGGCGTTGAGTGACATACATCAAATTAGAGGCAGGAGTGAGAAAATCAATTTTGGGGCCAATAATGGGAGTAAATTGTAAGTTATCCTTCAAGAAGATTTGGCATATCCTATTATGTGATTTTTTCTATTTGTTTTTGTTGATCTTCAGATGATAGCAGTTGAAATCTGAATTTTATTCTACTTTATGTCCACTAGCTGTTGGTTGGGCAGAGACTGTTTGGGTTGTATTAATAGATTATGTTTTTGTGCATCTGACAGATATTTAGCTGCTGCAATAGGAGTTCTCAATGCATGTTTTGCTTAACTGATTTGCAATTTTGAGAGAGATAGCAATCCTGCAAGTTCAGAATGAGGTTGCTTTTAAGAATAAGTCAATGTTTACCTAATGGGTTATATAGACAACCTCTTCATTTGGCTTCAGTAGGGATCATTCGGAGTAAATTAAATTTGCTTTCAAGAAATTTTGGTCAAGCTGCAAGGAATGAGGAGGAGGATGTAGAGGAAGTGGAAATTGATCAGAGAAGGCTCCCTGCTGATTTTGACCCCTCAACATTTGATCCTACAGAGCATCGAAGTCCTCCTTCGGATAGAGTCTTCAGGCTTGTTGATGAAATGGCATCTCTAACACTTGCTGAATCTGCAGAATTGGGTCCCATCTTGATGAGGAAAATGGGATTGAAGGAGATGCCCTCTGTGGGATATATGAAACCAGGAGCTGCTAACTTAGTTGGAATGGCAGCAAAGTCACCAGCAGCAGGAAAGGAGGAGAAAAAGCCAGAAAAGACCGTCTTTGAACTGAAATTGGAGTCTTACGAAGCAGCCTCAAAAATTAAAATCATCAAGGAGGTCCGAGGCTTTACCGATTTAGGCTTGAAGGAAGCAAAAGATCTGGTGGAAAAAACACCTTCGACTATCAAGAAAGGTGTTTCAAAGGAAGAGGGAGAGCAGATAATACAGAAATTGAAAGCTCTTGGTGCAAAAGTTGTTATGGAATGACAGCAGATATATGCATTGTCCTTTCGAATAATTATTGAAATGTTCATTCCAATATTCCAGCTTGTCTGAACTCAAAAGGAAGTTAGAATTTACTATCATTTTTGCCTGTTTCTGTGTACTGACAGAGTAATCTTCCTGAGGGTGCTTTTTCATTTTTGGCGGTTCATTGAGTTTAGCTGAAAATTAATTTTGTGCAACTATATAAAGGTACCCTTCATTTCCATCATGAACGATCTTATGACCAAGTCCCACATAATTTTTGAATTGATGAGAATATGCCAAGGATCTCTCTCTACAACACATGGGGTGATGCCTTAAAAATTGTATGGCCTCCTTGAGATTTGTTGTCTATGTGACAGAAGCATACAATGTTGAGATCCTTTGCATATTCTCCCTGCTTTGAAACTTCTAGCCATGATTTCTACTTACATCTTGTTGGTGAACATAATGATTAATAAGTAGTCCCTCCAGTTCTATGATTAGCATGTAGTTCTGTATTGTTTTTTTCACAAGGTTTAGCCAGGTTGGTTAAATTTTTGGAGTAAAAAAAATCTTATGTTCAAAGAGTATATACTCTGATATATAAATAATTTAAGCAATACACAATCTTTTACTCCTGCTATCACATTTTTTTTAATATTTTAGATGTTCTTGATAAATGATAACCCCCCTTCCCCACTCAGTTCTAGATCCACTTTACAGCCTTCTATCAGAAGATCAAAACTTGTATTGAGGAAGGAAGCATTATGTTTTACGGTAAGGTGTTGCTTATTCTCCTTTAGCTTGAAACACAATTCATGTTTAATAATAGGGAAGATTGGTAAAAAGTGACTGGTTGATTTTTTTTACTGGTAATTTATACACAAAATACTTAACCAGTGTTCTGCAAGATTTCACACACACACACACACACACATATATATATATTTATATAAATTTTATTTTTTAAACATAAGGTTTGAATGACAAGCTTTTTTTGGCATTACAGTTTGGCATCTTATATCTAAATAAAATTCAAGCATTATTGAATAACTCTTTTGAGTATAGACCTGACTTGAAGCATTGATCTAAAAAAATAGCTTTATTCACACACGCAACCATGTGATCCCTTCATAGTGCACAAAAGGTACTATGTTTGGTGTCATACAATTATATTCTATTATACCAATAAAGACCTGACCATTAATAAAGCATCACTTATCATCTTCACAAAAAAAATACTCTTCATGGGAATAGGCAAGGAGCTGTTGGATTTCATTTTATGTAAATTTTATTGAATCTTAAATGAATACTTTGTCAATTGATAAATATAAAACCCAACTAAACTCATTATTCGCATTAAAATGAAAGAAAAATTGAAGTTAAACAGATACATAGAGATACAATTATTGATAATTATGGATTTGACATTGTAAAAGGTCAATCATGTGACTTATGAATGGCAATAACATACAATCTATTTTAAAATTAATTAGTTCGAAAATTCCAATCTTGGAATCTAAATGACTCTAAGAAAAGTCAGCTCATCTACATTGAAAAAGGATGAATTGGTTTATGTGTTTGTGTCTGTGTGATAAAAGGGAAACAATTTTTTCTTTTACTTATTTTATTTTGAAGTTTTGCAACCAAACAAATTATTTTTATAGGGGACCGTTTGTTACAAAGTTATAAAATTATATTAACTCAAATTGAGATAAAATTCATATGATACATTTATCTTGTAGATTTTAAATCACACTGAAAAATTAACCTTCATTGTTAATTCAAACATGTGCGATGATGTATTTGATTTTTTAATGATCTGATACCTTTTTGCACTTGACTAGAACCAACAAGAGTAGGATTTTTAATTCAGAATTTAGCAGATAATAAAAGTTTTATCAAAGCAGCTCCTTTATTTTTTTATTTTGAATTTTCTAATTAGAGAAAATTAATTCGACAAATGTAGACATTTTGCTTTTCCTCATAGATGTATGCAGTTTTTTTTATTTTGGTTTCAAAAGAATTTATCCATTCAAAAGGAAAAAGAATGTACGACATTAAGGCTCTACTTAGATAGGATAAAAAGTTGAGAGAAAAGAAAATGGAAGGAGAGAAAATGGAGAGAAGAGAAAATATTATCACCCATCCTGTTTGGATGGACGAGAGAAAAACAGATAGAAAAGAAAATAGGTAAATGGTTGAATGATAAAAATATCCTTAATAATAAAAATCTTTTAATAACTAATAGCAAGTAAAGTATGCTTAAAATATATAAAGTAGAATTTCAAATTAAATATGATAATTAAAAAATTATATTAACATTAATATCATTAAATAATTTAAAATCAAATTATTTATTAAAGATATCTTTTCAATTATTATATTTCAAAATAAAATAATTTAGATAAGAATATATCATATTTTTTAAGGTTGTAAGGTTTTAATAAGTAATTAGAAAATAAATTAGATATTAGAATATATCTTAAATCTTATTCTTTTAAAAAAAAGTCATAGTCAAAATTTAAAAAAATTATATGTTAAACTTAGTTAAAATGAAAAAGTAATAAAAAAGCATGTGGGTAGATAAAGAAAATAAGTTTTCTCTCCATGTGTGGAGGGAAAAGTTGGGGAGAAAATGTGGTAGGACCCACACCCCATTTTCTCTGTAACTTTTCTTTTCTCCCACTTTTTCTCTTCTATCCAAGCAGGGTAAAAGTCACTTCTCCCCACATTTTCTCTCCAAATTTTCTTTCCTCCCTCATTTTCTGTCCATTCAAGTATAGGGTAAAGAATTTAACGAAGGAAAATACCTTAGTTTGTCATGTATATTATGTCAAGTTAATTCTATTTTCTAAATATTATTATTTAATTATAAATTCAGATAAAAAAATAATAGACTTGATCTTTTTTTACAAGAATAATACACTTGATTATTTATTATTAGAGAATTTAACATAATGAATATAAGGAATTTGAAGTAAGTGTTAAATTTTAAAAAATCATGCAATTTAATGCAAAAAAATAATTTATTTTTTTAAAAAAAAGAATCCAAAACTTTGAGCTTGTTTAGAAGTTGGGTGAAAAGTAACTTTTACGGAGTTCGAGACAAAATCTAAGTTTAGGAGAATAGTTTTTACAAATTCTGAGATAAAATTTAGGTTTTGAAATCGATTGCATTTGGATGAGAATAACTTTTACGAATTTTTAGACAAAAATTAAATAAAAAAAGGAAAGAGAAAATTTATTAGGAGAAAAAATAATTTTCTCTAAAACTTAAATTTCAAATTAAGATTTTTTCTTTAAAATAGATTTTTCAAAAAATATGAATATTTAGATAAAATTTAAATTTTAGAACAAAAAATTAAATTTTAAGGTAAAATCTTAATTTTGCTGGGTAAACTAACTTTCCGCTAAAAAAGAAGTATATATATAAAAAAAAAAGTTTCCCGCTTTCTGGCTCCCCTTTGTTACCCCATTCTGCAGCAGCAGCAAGCGCACCCTGAAGCAGTAGCCTCCATTGCTAGCGCCGCCGACTTCATCACCAGATCGGTCTCTCTTATTGTGACCGTCTAACAACGTGTTTGCCACCTCAAAAACACGTTTAGCAATGTTTTTTATAAAACGAGATAATTTCATCCACATGTTTACCTCGATTTATATAAAAGTACTTCTCGACGTTCACCAAACGGACTCATTAGCATCTTTGGTGTGCCTATTGTATTCCTGAATGCTTTCTTCCGGCATTTACCATATTTTGAATCTCGGCTATCGATGAGCTCACACTCTGAAAAAAGCGTCTTTTTCCTATTTCTCCATTCTTGCGAGGATAACCGGATTAACCCGACGGTATTTCATTGTTTGAGAATCTATCTTCTTCCTGTTGATCATTTCGTCTATGAGCCTGCACTTGTCTCCAATAATTTCTTTCTCATGCCATTTAACCTCCGACTTGTTTGTGACTTGTCAGCTTCTGGGAAGCAAATGGCAACCCACGAGTTTCTCATTCTTTTCTATTTGCCTGCAGCTCAGGATTATATTTTTCTAACTAAAAATAATATCTTGTGTTCTGATTCATTTTTGAGGAATTACTGAGGTTTCATCGAAGGACTTCATCATCCAAAAGTCCATAACAACAACTGAGAACTTAAGCATGTTTATGCTGCTCACTTATCATTGGATTTTTTGGTAATTAAGTTCCTTCCTTAGGACCTCATAGTCATTCCCACTTCATTTTCATCACTAGATATGGCACTTCCTATGTGCACTATGGCGGTCTTTTGATTAAGTTGATTTTGCTGATTAAATGCTACAAGTTGGCAGCATGGAGATGAATGATTATGATTAGGGGTTATTTACTTTTATCATTTCAAATTAGTCCTGTGTTTCATCTCTCAAAATTTTTCATTTAATTCATAGGCCATTGGCATCTTAAGTTGGAGTAATCTTTAAACGTTGTAAGAACTGCCCACTTCTACAATACTATCGATAATGTAAATTAGTAGTACAATGAAGTCTAGTCTGAATGGTTGCCTCTTTTATGCATATTGACGTCTGTTTCTTCAAACTTTGCGGTTGATGATGCTCCTATTGGATTGCACAGGCTTTTTCCTGGGTCTTGGACAAAACTTGAAACAAAGGAAAATAACATTGTGAGGGAATGTCAACATCATCATCCATAGAATCTCTAGTTCTTAAACTCTTTGACATCTCAGCTGTCAAATTTGGAAACTTCAAACTCAAATCTGGCATCTCCTCACCGATTTATATAGACCTTCGCCTCATCATTTCATACCCTTCCCTCCTTCAGCAAATCTCCCAAATTCTAGTTTCATCTGTCGCTTCTGCTTCCTTTGACCTTGTATGTTGGGTCCCTTACACTGCCCTTCCCATTGCCACTTGTGTCTCAACCACTAAGAACGTCCCCATGGTCATGTGCCGCAAGGAAATCAAGGATTATGGCATTGCCAAAGCCATTGAGGGTGAATTCAAGCCTGGCCAAAGTTGCTTAATCATTGAAGACTTAGTGCGTGCTTGGAAATTATGTTGGGAGAAAGGAGTTTACAGATTTCGAGGTATTTTGTGGATTTCGAGATGGTTTTGTCTTGGTTTACGTATACCTTTAGGTAAACGGTGTTCCCAAACAAGCACTTAGTTACCAGTGGCACATCAGTTTTGGAAACTGCTGCTCCACTGCGTGGTGCAGGGATGAAGGTTACTGTTGCTGTTGTTTTAATTGATAGAGAGCAAGGTGGGAGAGAATTTAGAGGAGAATGGCATAAAGCTGCGTTCAATTATAAAATTGACTGAAATGGTCAAAATTTAGAGGAGAATGGCATAAAGCTGCATTCAATTATAAAATTGACTGAAATGGTCAAAATTTTGAGGGAAAAAGGAAAGCTTGATGATGAGATCGTTGGGACTGTTATGAAATTTTTAGAAGAGAATCGGAAAGTTGCTGCCTTGGCAAAGATAGAGAAGCCAGCCACTAGGGCCAAGGCTTTGTCATTTGAGGGAAGGGGGAAGCTGTCAAAGAATCCAACAGGAAAGAGACTGTTTGATATAATGGCTAAGGAGAGTAATTTGTGTTTGGCTGCAGATGTTGCAACTGCAACAGAATTGCTTGTAATTGCTGAGAAGGTGAGAACTTAGCGTTTCTTTTGGTATAAATTTGCACTCCAATCTTAGATAACGCAAAATAAATAAATAAATAAATAAAATAAAAAAAAGGACAAATGCTATCTGGAAAATGGTTAAAAATGAAATAAGTTCTGTTTTTAGAATTTTTTTCCCTCTTTTGTCAATTGGTATTTGGGTTATAGGTAGAAGTATTGCATGAGAAAATTATTTTTATCTCAACTAATTTGATCTTCCTTGACAGGTTGGGCCTTGGATATGCCTACTGAAAACTCATCTGGATATATTGCCAGATTTTACTCCTGATTTTGGCTCTAAGCTTCGCTCGGTATAATTCTAATAGAACTGCCCTCTTTTTTCTGTATATCTATTTTGCCTCATCTTTCAAGATTGCAAAACAAGCTTTTGCATCCTAGGTTTATTGACTTCTGTACACTTAGCATTCATTAAAGATAAAATAGTTAGCATTCGTTAAAGATAAGACGTTGATTTTGAGCATGTTATAAGTTTTGTGGACTTGCTTAATTTCTTGGTCTAGCTTTTTCTGATATGTTGTTTATTCTATTGAAGATTGCAGAAAAGTATAACTTTTTAATCTTTGAGGATCGGAAATTTGCTGATATTGGTAACACAGTAACAATGCAGTATGAAGGGTTAGACCTTGCTCTTCCATTTTGGATTTTTTGTTAAGTTCCCTCAAACTTCTCTTTAGATGGAGATAAATTCCATTAATTCTTTTCGTGCTTTGATATGACATTTTTACGTACTGTTGTTTGAAGAGGGATCTTCCGTATATTGGATTGGGCTGATATAATAAATGTCCACATTATCTCTGGTCCTGGAATTGTGGATAGATTGAAATTGAAGGTCTGTAATGTTAGATATTCTGTCCGTTTGGGAACGCGATAGAAACGTACTTTATGCAAACTGAGGTAAATATATGGATGGGATTATCTTATTTTACAGAAAAACACTGTTGAATGTGCTTTTGAGGAGTAAATTAGCTTTTCTAGACAAACACATTATTTATCTTGAGTGCATCATGACCTCAATTGACCATAGCTTCATATGTCTTGAACTGTACTCAGGGTTTGCCTCGTGGTAGGGATCTCTTGCTGCTCGCCGAAATGAGTTCTGCCGGTAACCTTGCGAAGGGAGATTATACTGCTGCCGCCGTGAAAATTGCTGAAGATCATTCTGATTTTGTCATTGGCTTCATCTCTGTCAATCCAGCATCATGGCCTGGGGCACCCATAAATCCTTCTTTCATTCAGGCAACTCCTGGCGTTCAAATGGTGACTGGTGGTGATGCTTCGGGACAACAATATAACACACCAGACTCTGTAAGTTATTATTGAATATATTGACATTCATCAGCCAATGTTTTTCTTATCTGCATGTATCATAAAATTGAACAGTTTTAGAAGTTGACCTTGTAAGAGTTACTTTTAACTTAGTTTCAACAGCTTAGGATAAAGAATTTCTGTTGGGTTTAAAAGCAAGAAAATGGAAGGTGGTAGTGGGGGGACCTAGTTTCAGTCTCTTTAGTAGATCTTTATGGTATTTAATATGCCTATGTTTGCCATGTCAAATGGCAAATGTAAGTGAAAGGATTTAAATGCCATTTTATGGAAGTTAATAAAGCTAAAAGGACTGAGTTAGGAAATACCCCCCTAAAGGATGTGATTTTAAGTTTTTAACATATACTTGCATCTCCCGGATTGACACCTGTCAGCTTTGATTGCATTGTACAAGACAAGACATCAATTGACACCTAAGGCGTCAAGTTTAAGATCATATGGGACCAAGTGCTTATTTAATTAGCATAGTAGTATAGTACAGGAACATAGACCAGAGTAAACAAGATTGATAGAATATTTGCACTACAAGCTATATCTTGTATCAAAATACTGCATCATTGAAGTGATGAAAAACGAATTATTGGTTTGTTTCTTTCCCTTCGTATCATGGTAAATTTTATCTTAGCTCTGCATCTATATCAGCTGTGCAGAACATCCACTTGTTTTTCTTTTCAATATAATGATTCTATTTTTCAGACATTTATCTTAACAACGGTTTCTACTTGTCTTCCCCTAGGGTGGGTAACTTGGTTGCTGACTGGTGGTAGAGATATTACCACCTGTGGTTGTAAATATAAGAGCTAACCAAGGGGTGTGTTTCGGAATTCTGTTAGGAGAAAGGAATTTACAGATTCTGAAGTATTTTGCTGATTTCAAGATAGTTTTACGGATTTCAAAATGGTTTTTATGAATTTCAAGATGGTTTTGTCTTAGTTTGTGTGACAGTTGGGGAAATGGTGTTCTCAAACAAGCACCAAGATGATTACTTCGATCATAAATATAATATCTCAATCCACTTTGCTTTTTAAATTATAATTTTTTTCTCCAAAGTTCCCTGGTAATTGCATATGGTGAGTTTGGCATGAAGATAATGATTAAAAAAATGTATTTTAGAAAAATTAACATACATTCAGTAGAAATAACCAATTTCTTTAACATACAGGTGATTCACGACAGAGGGAGTGACATCATAATAGTAGGACGAGGCATCATCAAAGCAGCTAATCCAGCTGAGACAGCTCGTGAATACCGTCTTCAAGGATGGAATGCATATTTGGCCAAGTGCAATTGAGAGCCCTCAGTTCAAATCTCAGTTTCTGTGACATGTTTGTTATCAGCAGAAACCCTAGAGGAAGAATTGCGATACTGATAATAATAATTCTTTTCGGCTAATTTATGTATGTGATCCTGTTGTTTTCATGCTCATATTCTGTGTGGTGCATGATTTTTTTTTTTTTCATGTTTTTCAAACGCATTATAAGTCCTCCTATCTATACTCAAATAGATTACAATTGTGTTTAATTTGCGTTTACATTAATTCATATCCTTTCTCTGAAAAATAATTTTAATTACGATCAATTTGATTGTTCGATAAAAAATAATTATTTAATATCTCTATCCAACTTTTATTTAACGTCTACTTTAAAAAAAAAATTGTAACTGATATGTTATTATTTTATTTTATACTTTGTTTGCAGCAAATGAAAATGCTCAAACCTTTCCATTTTAATTTTTATTAAACATAACTGCCGGAAATAATGATACTACGTTAAACAATCTGAAATAATAGGTTACAGGTTTAACTGTTATCTCGTAGTATCAAGTATTTATTCGATGACAAAAACTGGAAAAAAAATCTTATTTAGAAAATTTATTTTAAGATTTAATAAGATTATATGTTTGCAATTTTGAAAGAACAAACAAGGAAGAAGAATTATTAAAGGTTAAAATAACTTCTATTAACTTAATCGTACCTATATAAATTTCTAAGATCTATGCATAACCTTGAAAATGTATAAAAAAACTTCAGATGCTAAATAAAAAAATCTAATATCAATATCCATCGTAGCTAGCCAGTTTTAGAAATGTAAGCTCCAATGCAAATTAATCATCTTTTTGCCCCATTTTTATCAAATTCCGTTAGAAATTCAAATTATATACAAATACTGCATGAGTAACATTTAAGATTCTCTAAGATAGGACCTTGAATAGCCAAAAAAAATCAAAGGAGGCGAGAAAAGATGGCAAACAATTTACATTTTGCATTGCATCATTCCTGTCAGCTTCATAGATATACTTTAACTTGAAAAGAAAGCAAAGGCCACTGAAAGAATCTTAAATTTCATAAACTAAAGATAAATTACAGATAACTACCTAATAGAATTATTTAAAAAAACAGTCAAATGATGATGATGTGCAAAAGCAAATCATGTGTGTTGTACATCGAACCAGAAAAGAAGAGAAGTTCGAGCATAAATTACTCTGACTCGTTGCAACGTGAGATCACCACTCGTCAGAACTGCCTTGGCACCGCCCTCGATCCGGGTTTGAGAAACAAAAACACCATCACCATTGCTCTTAATAGACGAGGGAATCACCTCACGGCTACTAAATGTACTCACAATGGGACATGAGAGGTAATCAAGAGGATTGGATTCACACTGAAGTATACATCCATCTATGGTCAGCCTTCCCCTTCTATGGAGCAAGCAGCAACCAAGCTCTGCCTTCACAGTCAGATTCGCTAGTTTGCACGTGGAAAGGAACTCTAATGCACTGCTCAGATAAAATTAAGAGCATATAACACATGTTGCAGAAGAAGAATACAGTGGTGGCTTATATTAAGGGGGCCTGTCCATACTGCTGGATTTAGGTTGAAAATACAAGGATCGGTTCTTAGATTGTGACTCACATCCAGGGCATGTGGCTCAAAAAAGTAATAGCCATGAATATTATCCGTTGAACCCAGCAGCATGGACGTGAGTCTGAATGACCAGTTAAGAAGTTCAACAAACAAGGTAAAAATTCTAGGCACAAGTTCTGCAAACCTGTCTGAACCTCGAGAACAAATGAGCATTGTATCATCTGGAAGATCACCTGCACCAATCTGGACAACGAAAGTTGAGATTAAAATGGAGAATGTGGGAACATTTCTTTTCTTTATATGAAAATTCTTCCCCCATGGTCTAGATTGGCCATGAAGGTCAAAGCACCGATTTAAATTAGTGAGAAGAATTCTTCTACTGGTGCTGGACTGCTGGACAGAGAATGAAACCAGCACCCAAAGAAGATGTAACCTCATAGCCAGAGTTTTTAATACCATTGTGATTAGATGATTTCAAGTTCTAATTACTGTGACTTTCAATCTGATGTCAAGTTCTAAATGGCAATACTTCTTGTAATTATTTAAACAAGAAAAATCACAACAAAGAGAACATAAATTAGAAACAAAGGCATAATTGATTCTTGAAAAAACACTCAGCGTATATATATTTCTTTTCATCAATTTCAGCTAGAAACTACACGAATGTTTTTAATTCTTTCACCGAGGACTAAGAAAATTGAGAGGACTCACTAGGCAGACCGGTTTCTTTATCTGAATGTTAGAGACACGGTGGCTCCCCCCAGCGGCAACTAGAATGGTATCACCTGGTCTGAGAGAACCAAAACAATGACCACAATCCATGAGATGGGGGAAATCCCATAAACAAGGCAATCAATGATCACAAACCTAGCTGCAGAAACAGCAGTTTCAATGCTGGGGAAAACACCAGGTTCAGATAAGTCTTTGGCTGATCGATCTACTCGAAGCCACAGGCGAGGATGACACGCCAAGTAATTCCATCTGTGGCAAACGAGGGCGGCGTTATAGCGATCTGCAAACTCAATAGCAGCTTCGTGACAGAAATGACACTAATTTTCCATAACCTAACCCTACTTCACACCCCAAATTTACCAATAACAACTCGAAGAACCATCTAACAATGTAGCATACGCATCACAGTAAACCCAAAAAAAAAGAAAAGAAAAGAATGAACAAAAAATTTTAATTTTGGCAGAATCCTAAATTGGGTCTTCTTTAATTGAACAAAACAGGTAACGGCAAAGAGATCTACAGACTCAATAGCATCCCCAATTTCACAACCTGATCCAACTTCGTGGTCCGAATCACCAAGAAGAAGATGAAGAAACATCAAACAGGACAAAATCAAAACGGAAGAAAGGAAATAGGGTTTACCAGGAATAGGGGAGAGAAAGCTGAAGATGTGCATAAGACAACCATCGTCGAGATTATTGATGTGAGAAACTGAGGAAGAAGAAGGTAAAGTTCTCCTCCTCAGAGTTCGCTTCCACTTTACCTCATCTTCCTCTGCGATGCTGGGTTTCATCTGAACCATATCCGGATCCAACTCCATTGCCCACCGACTTCCCTCAATTGGACCCGCGCTTGGTTCGAGCTTCTCGCCAGCCCTATCCCGAGATTTTATTTCATCGGCACGACGGGCAACCGCAAATAAACGGTGACACAATTCTCATTTCTTACGTTAATGGAAAATTTAGTTGATACTATTTTTTTAATAAAAGATTAATTTAATGTATGCCAACAGCTCTAAGTAAAAAAAAAGAAGGGAAATTTAACATCAGATCCCAATAAAAAGAACTAATGAACAAAATATTTTAAAGATTAGTAAAATTATCATAAGATCTCAGCAAGATTGGCAAATTACCATTAGATCACAGCTACTGATGTTGTTAGTGGACGCAACGACTACTGTTAATATAGCTATCGAAGTTGATTATGTTGACTGCATAACAACTAGTTGGTTTTAGTATAAAGTGTGGTTGTCAATAATGGTTGGTGAGGTTGTAAATGACATTTAATTTAGTCGTTAACCGCACTTGCTAGTGTTGTTAATGATGGGTCTAACTATTATTGACAGCTTTTGAGAAATTAATCACAAAAATGTCCCTTGGGACTCAGAGTTTATTATGCAGTTGTCACTAACAACCTTGAAAGTTATATTAACAACAATTCCTACCTCCATTAATAACCTCAGCAGCTGAGATCTAATGATAATTTTATCAATATTTAAAACATTTTGTTCATTAATTTTTTTTAGTGGGACCTGATGGTAAATTTAAAAAACGCATGCCAACCGCAATTCATTTTTTTTTTCATTCCATAGTTGACCAATTAGTGCAAGAAAAGCTTGAGATTATGCATTAGCATGCCAACCGCAATTCAATTTTTTTTCATTCCACTGTTGACCAATTAGTGCAAGAAATACTTAAGATTATACATTGACCCAATGTATAATCTTAAGTTTTTCTTGCACTAATTGGTCAACTCTCGAATGAAAAAAATTCAAATGAACAAATTTTAAAAATTTAAAATTCGTAAAAATAAAAGGTCTGCTCCTTTTGTTGTCTTGGTAGACAATGCTCAATACTCTCTTTTCTTTCTTTTAATATTGTCTTAATAACAATATTTGAGAAATAACTGTGAAGCACGGTAAGAACATTGCAATGCTGTATATAAGATTGAATTTGAACTTATTGATAAACAGCAAATTTGTAAATAGTAAAGACATTATTTATATGTATATACGTAATAACTCCAATCATTGATATAAGAGTCAACTGAATTTTTTATAAATTAAGAAAGTTAATTAACTGATTTATTTATTATTTTTCTCCAAAATAATTTGTATGAACTATAAATTGATATTTTTAATTATCCAAAAATCAACTAATGCTTATATTAAATACCGACGATACATGTAAAACTTAGGTCAAATTCTTCATGTCCATATCCGTTGTATCATAATCTCCAATCATACATTGCAATATATCTTTTTTATATAAATTTATTGTTAAATGATAATATTTTAAAAGTAAAACACTTGATTATTTATTATTGGATAACTTTTTATGATGAATATGAAAATTTGACAGAAGTATGATTGGGGAAGAAAGATTCTGCATACATGCATGCATGTTTGTGCGTGGCTATCTCCTATCTCAACTTACGCAGTGTTTAGAAGGAAGAATTTTAGGATGCTTTGAGTGGCACTCAGAGTCAAAGAGCAATGGAAATTAAGTTTAACCCTTTTTCCTTAAGAAGAATTAGAATTTCGACTAGCTAAAGACTCTCGACGAAATTCTGGGGTGGCTTCAAAAAGTTGAGGTTATTGGAATATAATCAATCAATTAATTAAATCACACACACACGCACACAACTTCTCTTGTAATCGTTATTACTATTAATTCATATCCACATAACACCTTAAACACAATGAGATATGTTTTAATAAAAAAAATGCAAGGACACCAATGAATCCATAGGACAAAATTTTAGGATACTATTACTCTTGCATCAATATTTTCGGGGGCAAAAATACTTTTGCTCTAAAGTAAATATTTATACGTTTCGCCAGAGAAAGAGTGACACAAAAAATACTATTCACTCTAAATCTAATCTTATAATTACAGTCATTATCTCTCTCTCTATATATATATATATATTAAGAGAAAATCAATGGAGAGGAAGTTGAATGGATTGAAGTCTGTTGAAGCTTACATGTCACTGCCACTTACGAACTAAAAAACAATCTTCAACATCAAATAAGACAAATTGGGCCCCCAAATAAAAAATCAAATAAGACAGCACAGCTCTAAATGCAACTTAAGTAAGATACCAAAAAAAAAGTGATCTAGAGGCAATTTCCTTAGGTAACATAACTGCAGCAAATATTTGAATGCCATATAAGAAATAAGGAGAGAGAAAATATTGTTATCCACTTTTCTTTCTATATCTAACCTTTTTTTCCCTGCATCAGCTTCTCTAAATGCAGAGAATCAATTCACCATTCAAGCTTCAACCCTGCATGAGCTTTTCAGACTCCAACCAGTGAAAACTATGTATTTTGCACGGAAAAATCATAACTAAGAATTGAGGTGGAAACGGAATAAATAAAATCTGCTCATATGCAGAAAACCAGTCAACTACCTCTATTGTACAAACCAAAATCTACAAGCCAACACAGAAAATCTCAATATTGACAGATAGATATTGATTCAATGATGAGAGGCATTGTCCTACAAATTGCATAAATAAACTCCCATAATAGGCCAACCATAATGAGATTTGGGTGGTTTTGTTACTCCGTACACACATCTGGCTGGTTCTGATAGAAACACCTCACCACTCAACACCTTGATTGTGTTTAAGAACTGAGATACACACACTAGTAGGGATGCTTTTTTCTAATAGAAGTATTATAAAGCCTTAAGAGTACACAAATTACGCAGCTGGTGCTCGGGAATCTGTGTTGATAAGTCTGAGAGCTCAGGCTCGACTAAAATCCAGACAGCTGACAGAAAGAAAACCATTGCGTTACAAGTAAAGCCATATAGAATCTATGTGGAGACAATAGCAATAAACATGGAAGCGATAAAGGAAAGAATTACCCTCAGATTTCTAGATAACTTTCCCTTTATTGAGATATTTCAAGCTCCTGAGCTCCAACATCTGCTGGCCCATTGTTAGAAGCATTGTCTGAAGTGTCCATGCAAGGACTGTTTCTAAACCTATCCACTGGATGGGAATAGGCCTCAATTAATGAACAAGAATTCTTAGGCCCTTGATCAGAAAATTGTTTATTACTTTTCATATTTTCATCTAGCAAGCACTTCACAGTCAAATTCGGCTGGTTAGCTGCAAGGCTTTTATTTTGTTTCCTAGCAGAGACAGGTGAGTCAAGTTTATCAGCATAATTTCCTTTCAACTCCAGAGGCCTATGAAAGAGAAAATGAGCCACAGTTCGATCAATGGGGTTTGTCTCTGTTTCACCATGGAGCGTCTTGGCATATCTGTGATCCCAATATGGTTCATGCAGAACATTAATTCATAACCAAAAAGTTACACTGATCATTGTTCAAGGAAAATCAGCAAATATAGTGGAGACATTACTTTCATCTTTGAATTGAAGTTTTTAATAGGTATTCAGTTGGAAAACATGATTACATGATTAGCTATGAACTGCAACTCAGAAGAACACCTGTTCTGTAGAATGGATTACTTCATTCGGTCTTTAATAGAAGAGCTAGATAACTAATTTTAATATATCAAGAAAATTTATTTAATTAGTTATTCATAACATGTGTATTGGTTTCCTAAACTACCATCTTTAATCATATATATTGAAACTACCATTTAATGGAAACCCTGTTAATACGTGCAATCAATAGGGATACCATAAAAAAATTATAAATTTGGAAGACATAGTGGAATGATGTCTTATATTTAGATCAAAGTAAATCTATTATCTAACTCCTATCTTTAAGAACAGAGGGAGTATTATTTAGGTGAAAGTGATCGCTAGTATAGTGTCAGTGGTAGTGGTTGTCTATGGACAGCAAGTACAGTTTTGACATGCAGAAAACAGCCTTACCAGTTACCATGACTAATTCTTATTATCACAATATAAATAGTAACATGGGCTCAATAAGGTAAAGGAAAACCAAGTTGGCACAGCTATACATATATGTACCATCTCAAAAAAACAGGAAAAACTGAGGGCACGAATTTGCCGCCCTCACCACTACATGACTCCATCACTGTCTGCGTCTGATAATTTGAATCAGAGATGAAGAAATATACTGAACTCCTACATGAGACTAATATAATAGCATTTAGCGAAAACATTTTCTTCCCCCATTTTCATTTCACTTGTAAATGATATAAACTAATATTGTAAGTGAAACTTCGAAAAGTCATGAAAATTAAAGGAGCATTGTGTTATAACTTCCTACCTGTTTTGGAAATTGATTTCTTCTCTTTGAAGAACATCATGTTCTTCTCTGCTATTTTTGTTCGAACTGCTCCTATCACTAGCAGGATGCCTTTCCATTGCACTTTGTGCCAAGCGGAACAAGCTATCTCTGATGCAGAGTCTTATTTTGATATCCAACTGTAGAGAGAAAGTGTTCCTCGGGATTGTAGCCGTATCCAATTTAGTATACAAGGAAATAATCATAATATAAAGTGTTCGCCACTAACAACTCAGCCATACCTTGGATAAAATGTCCTGAAGCTTGTACAGTATGGTTTCTTCAACATAACAATCATCAATAGCTCCAGAGACTCTATTGGAGTCATCTTGTTCAGTAGGTGGATCCAGAGCAGGATAAGTACTTCGATCTTCAACTTCAGGAGTAGTCCCATCTGTGGAACGATTTTGCATTTCTAGAAGATATGTTTGACTAGTAAATTCATTAGTGCTAGGAACTTGATTGCCCAATTGCTGCTTTTGTCTCTGAATTGCAAGCATTGCCTGCATTTGTTGCCGCCTCCTTAATTTTTCAATTTTTTCCTGAGGGGTCATGGTCAGAGGTTTGACATAGTCTCCAGACTTCTTCACCAGATTCACTAAATTACTAGACGCTTCATATCCAGAAAGTGGAGGTTGATGCCCAAGATCTGACTGAGCCTGAGATAGCATTGGGATAGATGGATATGCATTTGTGGGGTTTCCATACACAGGAGATACTAGATATGGATTCATTATGTTCTGATAAAAGGCTTCGGCTCCTTGGATCTGCTTCTGTTTTCCAAGAACTGAAGGGGGAGAAGTTTGTATGACAGAAGGTGTCAGTTGATTCTCAAATTGTTTTGACAGGTTTGTTGAAGGAGACCCACTGCCACTACCATAAAAATTCTGCAATCTTTTAGCCTCTTGTTTTCCCTGTGATTTTTTCTGAACTTTCAACAGATTATTTTGCCCGTATGCCTGAATAAATATAGTATAAAAACAAGTTAAATAGGTTGATATAGACATGTCAACAAGAGTTGTTGCACAAAGTTATATACTAACAGACACAAATGCCATGATTATTTTGTCTTGGTTCCGTTAATGGCTGTTATAACCTGTTCTGAAGACACTCAAGTTGTTCTTGAATTCCCCCAGGTTGCTCTTTATGGCAAAAAAATCCTTGTACCACATCTTTCCTTGTTTTGGTCTAACTAGTCCTATTTCAGTTTGTGCGCTTTTAGAAACAGTAAGAACAAATAAATGCCTAAACTTTTAGTCATTCTATGTCAATCATTCAACGTTGCTATGTTATAATTCATGGAATTAATTAAAGATCATTTTGCCACAATTGGGTGAAAGCTAAACAGAATCCAAAGCCAAGCTTCCACAAATACAGAAGATAAAAGAGAATAAAAAACCCCTGCAATTGGAGTAATGCTTTTGTTTGACTTTATAGTTTATGGCAAGTTTGTATTCTATTACTGAATTGCAGTATTCTAGTTTGGTTTAGCATTCAAGTAAATTGAAATCATGAGACTCTGTATGAACTAATGAGTCATAAGGAGCGGATAACTGGATACCCTAGCAGCTGTGTATTAAAAGCTTTGACACCGGTACAATAGTTTTGTGTTATCGGTATTTTGATGTGAAACTGAAACCTAAATAGACCAGACAAGAGAAAGTCAACGAAGCCAGTTAGGGGAAACAATATGAAGAACTCAAGGAATTGTGATTCGGGGTATTTTGTAGGCAAGGGACGCTAGAATTTTCATGGTGCTTCGACAACTCTAGATGGCTCATAGGAAGAGCCCCATAGCTACTCTGTTCATGGTTCTTAAACAAGACTCTTCAGTCTGGAGTGTATTGGGATCTGAAATGTTTCTTATGATTCTGAACTATAAAGCTTAGACATGTACATATATAGTTCAATGTATAACTAGATAGCTACTATGTGCTTTGGCCTTGGTCCATTATTCCAACTCCACTAATATTTGATATTTACTGAAAACACTACCATTTCCCCCACTTCCCAAAAAGAAGCTAGAAACATTATGCTAGGATTTAAAACGTCTTGTCAGTAGTCTCTTTTAACCAATCTTCAATCCTCAATGCCAATTCTTCTGAAGCTCCAACACGTCTTCTAGAATAGATACAAAAACATAGAATAAAATAGAGGTTTAGCAAATAAATCTTCTACCAGCACATGATTCTTTTTTTTCCAACGACAGGCTAATGATTCACCTAAAGCATTCCACAGCTAACTTCTCACAAAAGAAATGAACGTATAAATTCACATAGAATTCAGGGCAGCGTTGGGAGTAGTTGGCATTACATTTTAGGCATAGAACCTCCATTCGCGAGAGGGATGTATTCTGTCTTAGTGAAAGAAGAATATGAAGAGTGGTGAGGAGAGATCTGGCCTCTAAAAGGCCGGTAGCTTTGTCTTGTATTTGTGGTTCTATGTTGCTTGAATCTGTGAATGGATTAGGGAATAGGGTTTTGGCTAGAATTAATGATTAAACTAGTACAACTAATTCAGTTTTCTTTTGTCATTAATATCAAAACTCAAGATCCCCGTCAATGAATAGTCTGAATAGGGACTATGCAGTTGATGGAGCCCAAAATTAGGATAAAAGGCCCTTCAACTACTGAACTAACACAAGAAGAGAATGGATTCGATCATATATAAAGGAATTGACAAGGATTTTATTATGGCAGCAATATAAGAATATGAAAACAGCTTTTGCATGGTCTCTTCTTTTTATTTCTAATTTCAACCCTCATTATTTTCTAAAAAATTTCCCATTCCAAAATAGTTGATCTATCACAATCTGTGCAACGTCATAATTGCTGATCCATATTTAATTTGTTTCTTAATAACAAAACTGATTCAGGTTCAAAGTTTTCTCGCCAAAAATAGATGCAACATCAATTTACACTCCATATAATCCTAGTTCACTAAGTGTCATCTTACCACCCAACCTCATATTTGAGTAAATTTGTAAAATGTTGAGAAGATGGTGAAAAAGCATATATCACTTAATGGAGGGATATATAGCTCTGATTTTTTTTTTTGGGCCAAATATAGCTTTGATTCGATGTGCTTGTATTCTTTCATTGCAGTATAAGTGGGTTTGTTTTAAGCACCAACCATATAAAATAACTTTTTTTTATTGTCATCTCACATCAAATGGGCAGGAAAATACCCCAAAATTAAGTTCTTCCATTAGATAACAAAATATAAAGTGCACCATTTTGTAGTTCCAAGATAATCTAGGGATTACCTTATCAGCAAGTTCATTAGCATTTGCTACATTTTTTACACCAGAGGTTGAAGAAGTGGTTCTTCCTACGATATCCTGATATTTTGGTGGGGAAAATGAAATAATTAATCTGCCATGTACCGGCAAAGAATTTGATATTAAAGAGACAGGTGCTTCAAATCGACTTGGCATACCTGATGCTCCTTTTCAGCAGGCTTGCTTCTCTCTCCACTGTAAGTCACATCAGTTGTGACTGCACGCACATTTTGCGTATCATGGCATGTGGAACCACCAATCTTTTCATAGCTGAGGGCAAATAATTGGTCATTACTTTGAACGTAATCTGCTTTAAATACCAAAGGCTCAGTTCTGTTCCTTAAAGCACCTGCTGTACCAGGAGTATCCAAGGATACAGGTGCTGTGCTGTTACTCGCATCTTTAGAAGACCACAGTTCACCAGCATTATCAAGATTCACATTGCTAAAAATAGAATCATCATTGCTGCAAAGTATCATTTGTGAGAATATTGAATCAGACAGATGCCATTGTCAATTACCAGGAGGCGAGAGTACAAAGCTGAAAGCTATATATCAATGATATTCACCATTCAGAGGAATTTAATACTTCTATTCGATGTCATCCATCATGTGAAATTCACAAAATACTATTGAAGTTACAAAAAAATGTGACCAGTTGTGCAATGTTGTAACTTCAATATTATGATAAGCTATTTCAATGATATTTACAAAGAAGGCCTCTCTATTTCAGTTTATTTACTCAATATATCAAAGTTCCAACAGTGCACAAATGGACTCGTTTGTTTTCAAGTTTAACAAAAATATCATTTTATGAGGAGCCAATCAAACTCAGATGAAGTGATGTACCAACAGTTGCATGCATTTGTGACTGCTAAAGTTCTCTAAAGGTAGGAGGGAAGAGAGTGAAAACATCCTGTCCTTTTTCTAATGGAAAAGGTTCCAGAAGAAGGTAAACAGACTTAAGTAACTTCGAAAAGGAATGACGTCCATGTCAAAGAAATTTGTGGTTATAATGTGCTATGGATACAATGCTATACCAGATATCCAATAGTAAAACAAATTTACATAACCTGAAAATTCGGTCAAGGTCATCAAAGCTTCCTATGTTTCCCCAGCCATAGTCACCAAAGTCAACTTGTTCTTTACCTCCATTTGCACTTTGGAAAACTTCAACATCCTTAGCAAGTTGAGTGGTCTCTTCTGTCAAAATGTATAGAGTTAATAATTAGCAATAATAATAAGATAAAAATACACACACAGGCAGATATATGTCCACACTGCACATGGACATACACAGAAACCCATGCTACATACGCATAATTCCAGCAATTAGCAATTTTACCACCTCTTGATGAATAGAATGTTCTGATTTCACTAAAAGTTTTAGATACTTCAGTACCCAGTGAACCCTGATCAGTCTTGGCAGCACTGGATAAAGATAAGTCAGGCCATGAGTTAGTGCCATATCCTGAGGCAGATGGTCCTCCACTATTATCAAGTTTCGATGTGCTTCCTAGCCTTCTGCAATGAACATCAATTTTAACCTCTGGCCTCTTCTGCTCAGAGAGCTTAATGCTAGTAGCTTCCTGATTCCATTCTTTCTTGTTTCCAAGATCTGCAGATACCTCTGGATAAGGCACAATATGATCATCACTCTCACCCACCTCGCCCCATATTATGTTGGCAAGCTGAAAATGATCATTTATTAGGAATGCAATAAAACATTGATGAAGTTAAGGTCAAGAAGAAAAAGAAAACACTGGGAATTTATGGACATCATTATATGTCAGTAAAGTTCAAAACAAGCACATAATTTATTATACATGAATCCTCTGATGCTAAGATGGCTTCTTAAAGATAAAGAAGGATATTCCATTTAATTTTGAATCAAACAGAAAAGCTCAACGGATTCTGCATCAAGTTTTAAATCCAACAGACATACTCAAGAGGAGCAGAATATTGACCAGGAACACGGGGGCAAACTAAAAGACAAACCAGAACTGCATACGATATTTCCTGATGCCACGTTTGGAATCAGTTTTTTTTATTTCTATTTCCAAATTGACTAAAATAGAGACAAAAGTAAAAGAAAATTTAGAACCCTGTGAGACCTCTAATTGTCAGTTGTGACCATACATGCCGGCTCTCAACCATCTCATCTCTGTATCATTACCATTTTATACAAGTTCCGAAAGATTCTCATCAGACTCATTCGTATAAACCATTGGAAATCCAAATCCCAAGGCCCAGCCTCCGTTTTACGACTCGAATCAACGAAATATTTTACTATTGGATTTGAAACGCTATTTCCAAAGCACCGCTTGATGGATGTACTTTACATGTCTCTCATGTAGTACAACAGAGAAATTTCCTCTCTGTCACATAATCCACATCTCCTATATCACACCACAGTCAAGGACTTCCCCAACATATTAATTCCCAGCTGAACCAGAAAAATTTCCAACTCAGTTCCGAGTTCGTACAATCATTTCATATTCAAACCGTCAAAAATTTATCAAGTCAATTACAACTACAAAATTTACGGACCTAAAACAACGACGTCGCTGACTTCAACAAAAAAAAAGGGATATGGAACAAAAAAACCGGAACAGAAATCAGCTCACCTCTTCCTCGTTCCAATCAAACATTTCTTATATAACCAGAACAGAAATCCTCAACTCCAAAACCGGAATCAAATACAAGCCCGTGAATTAGTCCACTCATAGCCAAAATCACCAGAAGATCACATTGAACAGCAATCCAAAAACACCATGGAATTGAACCGAAGAAACAGAGGAAGTCAGAAGCACCGCAAAGAAGGGTAAAACAGAAGCATGCAGAGAGCGCAAAAGCTTTCAGCCCCTACCCTTCACAGTAAAACGGCAACAAAACTCGCAGAAGCTACGAGAGAAGGGGGGGGTTGCCGGGGATGAAGAAGGTTGTGTGGTGGATCGAGCTCACGTGACGTCGCGTGAGTACGTGAATGGCTCCCCATTAGGAAGGGTGGGATCCACAAGTGTGACACGTGTGAATGGGGAATCTAAAGTAGTGGCGAGGAGGAGCACGATCAAATGCTGAGAGGTAATTGGCTGGTGGGGACATATAATAATATTTTCAAAATAAAAAAAATAAAGAATCTTGCGCGTGTTTGGGTTTCAGTTTTTACCATTCGTCAGTCCGGTTTTACCCATTCGGTGGGGCCCAGGCACTCTCTTTCT
>JANTPZ010144323.1:0-12572 GCA_025593235.1 Vachellia pachyceras | reverse complement strand
CAGTTATTCAAAGAAAGTTACCTCCTAAGCTTAAGGATCCTGGAAGTTTCTCAATCCCTTGTAATATTGGGACAAATTTCCATGGTAGAGCTCTTTGTGATTTGGGTGCAAGTGTGAATCTGATGCCCCTTACTGTTTTCAATCAATTGGGTTTGGGAAAGCCAATGCCTACTACTGTCACTCTTCTCTTTGCGGATCGTAGTACTTGTCAACCTAGAGGAATCATCGAAAATGTCCTCGTTAAAGTGGACAAGTTTATTTTCCCAATGGATTTCATTGTGTTAGACTGTGACGTTGATTGGAATATTCCTCTCATCTTCGGACGTCCATTCTTAGCTACTGCACGGACTCTTATTGATGTAGAGAAGGGTGAAATCACTTTGAGGGTTGATGATGAGAAAGTGATAATCAACATGCCACAGGCCTTGAACTTCCACAATGATTCAGCCAATTGCTCCTTTGTTGATCTATTAGATTCTATTGGTCAACAACACTCCTATGCTTCCATGATAAAAGACCCTCTAGAGGAAGTTTTGATTAGAGAAAAGAGCTTTGCAGAAGATGATGAAAGAGTTAAAGAGGTTTTTCGATTGGAATCATTACCTCATTCAAAGCCACGAACTGTTGAACCACTTGAGGTGTTTGATGCCTTGAATAAACCGTTGAAACCTTCCGTTGATGCCCTTCTGTTGAAGAACATTCCCAACAAGTTTGGTACATCGAGAGCAATTGTTAGTGATGGTAGTTCCCACTTTTGCAATCATGAAGCCAATGCCTTGATGAAAAAATATGGAGTCGAGTATAAGGTAGCACTACCCTATCATCCACAACCAAAGGGCCATGTTGAAAGTTCTAATCAGGAGATCAAGAAAACCCTTGAGAAAGTGGTTGGCACGACTAAAAAGCTAAATGTTAATTCCCAAGCTGTGGGAGAAAAGAAGCTCCTTCAACTCAATGAGCTGGAAGAATTTCGTCTTAATGCATATGAGAGCTCAAAGTTATCTAAGGGGAAAATAAAACGAGGCCATGACAAGAAATCCATCCCTAAGAGTTGTGGGCCAAGTCAGCAAGTCCTTCATCACAATTCCAACCTGAGGTTATTTTCAGAAAGGCTTAAATCCAGGTGGTCAGGACCATTCAAAGTAGTTCAAGCTTCTTCTTTCGGTTATATCGAGCTAGAGTATGATAAAAGGGAACGATTCAAAGCTAATGGTCAAAGATTAAAGCATTACTGGGGCGGAGATACGGATAAGATGGTGTCCACCATTCATTTCGCTGACTAAGAGTGACTAACATGAAAAGTCGAGCTTAAGACTATAAACTAAGCGCTTCTTGGGAGGCAACCCAAGGCTTTTGTTTGACATTTGTTTTTGTTTTGTAGGACATTTTGCAACCCTAGATCATGTGATCCATTTTGATATCACGACTCAAAAGTAACGAAAAGAGCGGATCAAGATGAAAGGGGAGTTTACTTCCACTTTTACTTTGATTTGTTTCATTCACTATTGATAGCATATGCTGGGAATTGAATGCTGGTCATATTTTGAATTTGCATGTGATAGATGCTTGATCATGAGTATTAGAATGCATTTACTTGATTGGTTGATACTGTGAGCACATGAACTTCCATATTTGGATTTGGTTACTCCTTCATTTGCTATTACGTACTGTTACATAGTCACATTGGGGACAATGTGACATTTAAGTGTGGGGGAGGGTACCATTGATGTCATATCACTTGTCCTGAAGCTTTTGATTGATTTTGTGAAAATTTTTAAAAATTAGAAGTGGATTTTATTTGTGAACACTGTCAGAGTTAGTGTGATTTGGACTTGAAATGATTGAGTTAGAGTATAAGTCAGTTCTATCTTCTTGGAATGTTAGTAAATAGGCAAAGATTTTGGTTTAGATGATCAATTATAGGATATCAAAGACCTGTGAGGTATTGAGCCTAATTTTAATTCCTTCAAGAGGGAGTACACTGATTGTTGCTTCATCTCTAGAACTTGTCTTGAATCTCTTTTGAAGCTTGAAATCCCGTTTGCATGCACAAAAATGATTGAGGCATTCATTTTCATAGCTAGTTTGGCCAAATGTCCTACCTTAATGTTTGAAAACCCTTTGTTTCACCCATTTGAGCCTAAACTTTCTTTTGAAATAAATTGCATCTATTAAATAGCCATTTGCTTTAGATGGTGCAATTATTCTTCATTTTCTTTTCAATTATTGCTTTAGTAAGTGTTAGATAAATAAAAATTAAATATTAGTTTGATAAGAATGTATGAAGGGTGAAAAGAAAACAAAACAAAAAGAAAAAATGAAAAAAAACAAAAAAAAAAAGGAGAAAAGAAAAGAGAAAGAAAGAAAGAAAAAAGAAGAAGAAGAAAAGGACAGAAAAGAAAAAAAAAATAGAGAAAGTGATAGTTTGTTTTCCCTTCATTCATTTTGAGTTTTATCGAAATATTTAGCACTAACTAAAGTATACATCCGTGCTATTTTCATTTCATTATCCTACCTTATTCATTATAACCCATCAAAAGTCCTTTTGATTTGTGTATGCATTGGGATAATAATAGTGGAGATTGAGATGATAAACAAGCCTATGGTAGAGGGGTTGCAATTAGTGGAATTGAGTGAAACACAAGCCTTTATTATCTTGAGAGAAGAGTGCTATTACATGACTAGTGAGGGATATTCTATTATCTTTTATCTTAATCAAATGACTTGCCTTGCTACTTGCATTTTAAGAAACCGGAAATGACTTCTATAAAAACTTGATTGTTGAAAGTTTGAATTGTTTCCAATTTTTGCATTGCTCACTTTAAAATCTTACTTTTATTGTGTTCTTTGGTGATTTAAGAATTAAAATCTTGAGAACAAGATTTGATGCAAGTGTGGGGGTGTGATAACTCCCCATTTTTAATAGAATTTGAGATATATTTTAATATATTTGGGGAGTTATTGATTAAAAATAAAAAGGTTTGTAAGTGATTTTGATAAAATATGGAATGATCACATGATTTAGGGATGTTATTGCAAATATAATAATTATAAAAATATATAGAATTAAAGAAAATAAAATTTGGTCCGGACTATTTTGTTATTTATTATTATATTAGGTACATTAGTTTCTTTTCTTTTCCTTTCAGCAGAGACGACGTTGCATGGGTGCAAAGGGAATTGAAGATTGGAGCTGAGACTGAAGCTTGAGGGATCCAACAGAAACAACGAAAAAGGCGGCTGATCTGAGGAGAACGCATGAAGAGGAACAGTTCGCGGCGCATGAGAGCTGAAGAGAGAACAATTTGAAAAAAAAAACCTAACAGAACTTGGTTGGTCTAACCTTTTTTATAAAAAAAAATTATGCCACTAAAATAATGGCTCAAAGTTTAAGGAGCACCGGCCGAATAACAAACTGTTTTGTATTTATAATGGTGAAGTGTGACAAAGACCAATTGGTCCACTTATCAGCTAAGGTTTTCGCTCAACATCAGCAATATCTCCCGCCACTGGGATTTAACTGGCGGCTTCCCTTACCTGGGCCCCGCCACTTTTGTCCCATCTCACTTTAAAAGTTCCATTTAGGGTGGACAAAATTTTTAATTTTGGAACAGAGTATCAATTAGGGAAAATAATAAAAAGATATTTCAAAATGTAAAGTCTTAAATCAAATACTTAGTATAAAATAAACTGTGAATTGGTTATCAATTGTTGTTAATGAATTACCAAAAATGGCAAAAAAAATTTATTTAAGATTTTGCAATTTTCCAGATTCTTTTTAATATTATTTATAAGTAACTTCTGAACTTTCTTTATAATGAAATTTAAAATCTTACCTTCATATATAGAAATAAAATAAATTTAAAAATTATTATGGATGCTTCTTCCGTTAAAAGTCTAATTTAGGTGCTCAAACGTTCAAGGACTTTATGCTTATATCCCTTTACAATGTCAGCTACAAGATCATTACTAAGGTTATAAGTAATAGGCTCAGACAGGTTGTTGGGAAAGTGGTTGGGCTGCATCAATGTAGTTTCATTGCTGGTAGGTAGAGTAATAATAACATAATCATAGCCCAGAGGGTGATTCATTCTATGAAACTAAAAAGGGAACAAAGGATGGATGGCTGTAAAGTTTGATTTGGAGAAAGCTTATGATCGACTGGAGTGGGCTTTCATCAGATATACCCCCCGTGCCGTGGGTATAGAAGAGAGCTTTTGTAGAGCTATCATAGCTTGCATAACCAGCCCATCTTTCCAGGTGTTATGGAATGGTGAAAATACGGAGAGTTTCACTTCGTCCAGAGGAATTCGTCAGGGAGATCCCATGTCTCCCTATATCTTCACTCTATGCGTGGAGCGACTCACCCATGTCATCCAGGATGCAATCGATGAAGGTTCGTGGTTGCCCATCCAGCTCTGTACAAGAGGCCCCCAGCTTTCACATCTTTTCTTCGTGGATGACCTGATTCTGTTTGGAGAAGCTTCTGGGGATCAAGTCGAAGGGATGATGGGTTGCTTAGAGAAATTTTATGTCACTTCAGGCCAGAAAATCAATAAACCTAAATCAGTCAAAAGATGGGATCAAGACAACTCCCATCGTTTGCTTTTCAAAGAACGTTCCGTTTTCCTCAGCCTATGCTTTAAGTCAAAAGATGGGAGTCGTCTTGACAGGTGACCTAGGCGAATACTTAGGGGTTCCTCTCTTGCATAAATGGGCCACATATGCCATCTTTGGTCCAATATTGGAAAGGACTCAAAAGAAACTTGCAGGATGGAAGAAAGGTTTCCTTAGTTTTGCGGGACGGGCCACCCTTATCAAATATGTCCTTTCTGCACTTCCGGCTTATCAGATGCAGACTATGCTTCTTCCCAAAGGCCTCGTCCATGAACTAGAGAAGAAGAGTCGAGGATTTCTGTGGGGTGACACTGTGGACAATAGGAAAATTCACTTGTTGCCCCTGTGACCTTATGAATAAAGATAAGACTGATGGGGGGCTGGGGATCAATGACCTAAAGCGTCATAACGAAGCTTTTATCATGAAGCTATGTTGGAACCTGCTAACCAACGTTGAGGCACTTTGAGTTCGGGTTTTGAAAGTGAAATATAAGTGTGGGCTGCACTTTATGCTAATTGTGAAGAAAAAATGGAACTCTTTGCTTACTTGGTAAGGGATATGTCATGTGTGGCAAAATTTCGAACAGGCTGTGGGAGTGAATTTGTGAAATGGAGAGAAGGCCTCCTTTTGGTTTGATAGTTGGGCAGAGATAAACTACCCGCTTATTGATCTTTTCCCTGGTTGGGAAGCTTTGGTTGACTGAAGTATCAAGGTTGCAGAGTTTATTACTCCTTTGGGGGATTGGGATAAAGGAAAGTTGGGGAGATGGCTTCCATCACATGTTGTGGAGCGGAACATGAGTGCACACCCTCCGTGTGGGGAGAGAGGAGAGGATAAACACTTCTAGAAATCAAGTACTGATGGTTGTTTTTCTATTAAATCTGCTTACCTCCTTTTATCTGTAGGTACTTATTATCGTGGAGACCTATTCTGGAAGAACTTTGGCAACGGCCGGCTCTGGAAAAGGTGAAAAGCTTCTTGTGGATGTTTACGCATGAGAGAGTTCATACTACACAACTGCGAGCCATGTGGGGTCTAATGCAATCAGCAGCGTGCCCATTTTGGTGCAATCAAGAAGAATCTCCCATGCATATGGTTCGAGACTGTGTTAATGCTTGGGTCCGGCGGCTCTCATTGGTCAATCCATCCTTGTGGGAGGATTTCTTCTCCTTACAAGGTATGGAGTGGCTAAAATGGAAATTGAAAATGAAGGCAAGCCGAGATTTTACTCATAAACTCTGATAGTGCGTTTTGTTTGGTTATATCTGTTGGGATATTTGGGTAGACAGATGCAAAAAGGTTTTCCAAGAGGAAGACCGTGTTGAATACATAAGTGCCCAATCCACTTTTCTTAAAGCGTGTATGGACCATTATATCCTGTCCTAGTGTAGTTTCTACTCAGGACATGGTGATAAGCAACGTGTTGAGTTCGTGGGACACTGGATTTCTGTAAACTAGAGGTCAATGGGTCCATTCTCCGGTCAAGATGAAGTGCGTGTGGGGGCACTCTTCGTGAGGCCAACGATAGATGGATATGTGGTTTCAGCTGCAAACTCTCCAACGTTCCTCCAGCTATTGCAGAACTTTATTGCTATTATTCATGGTTTGCAATTTTGTTGAAATCATGGTTACAAAAATGTCAACGTCCACACGGACTGCATTGAGGCGATTAATCTAGTCACTCGTGGTTGTGATAATAGTCATCCGTTTAAGGACATAGTAGACGAGGCTAGGATGTCTGTTACTAGAGAATGGAATATTGCTTTTTAGCATGTCCCTAGAGACCGTAATCTTTTGGCAGATAGCTTAGCTAAGATGGCCCATGAACTGGTTGGAAAATTTTGTTTATTTGATCAACCACCACCCTCTTTACTACAGATGGTGGTTGGGGGGGTTGATACCCTCCTCCCCTTTGTACTGCTTTTCCATAGTTAATGAGATTCCAGCTTCTATTAAAAAAAGTCTAATTTAGAAAAAATAAAAATTAAAAATAATACCAAACTACAGGTATAATGGGCTGACACTAGTACTCCACGATAACATTACTTAAAATTATATTATTAATATACTACATTTAATTATAATATATATTCTAAAATATTTATAGGTATTATTAAATTACATGTCAATTCATAAATTAGATAATTTAATTTAAAGAAAAATGATAAATATATAAATTAAATAATTTTTAATGAATCAATTATTTCTTATATAAAAGATTTGGGGTGAAATTTTCTATGTTTGTATGTATTTCTATATATATGTATATATATCAGATATGACTCCTCTGCAACTTCAATTTTTTTTTTTGGGTCAACACCTCATCCTTCAAATTTTTTTTAGGTGAACAACTTATCCTGCAATTTTTCAAATGCAAAAAAATAATTTAATTTAAAATTGTAATACCGAGAATTGGTTGCTACCAAAGCCGTTGATCACCTTCGTCATCATCGTTAACAAGCCCCCTGCCATAGCTCTGGTCCCACCACCAAATAGAAACCCTCAAATTAGCCTACTCGATCATCAATCAAACAGCTATATTCCCATAAAAACCATAACAAATGTCAAATTGACAAGCATGTCTTTCATCCAAAACTAGGTACATGAACAAATTTGAAGCAAAATCTCCGAGCTCCAGCTGCATCGTCTTCATCGCGCTTAACAGGGTGATCGCCGAGAATATTAGAAATCTTGCTAAATGCCTGCACAAGCGATATCCAGGTTTGGCCATATCAATCATTCTTCGGGAATTTTATGCATTCGTACACCAACATTTTGTAGAATAAATTAGATGAAATTGATGGATACTCACATCCAAATGTTTAAGGTTTCGTTGTGCCATGAGAAGACGCTCTACAAGGCGTAATTGACCGGCGATTCCGAATGGTAATAGTTCAATATGTACTCGTTATCTTTTAAGAACTCCGGCAACTCCTGGTACCTCACTAATCGTCATTCGAATTTCATCGTTTTCTTTGCGTTCTCCTTTGTCTCCAGCCCGTTCTTAATCCACATGTGACCATTATGAATTCTCTAATGATGACTGGTCATTGTTGATCGCCGATGCTGATGGCTCAGCCTCACTGGAAATCTTCACCGGCATTTAACTGAATGGGCCTTCACAATCTAGTAGATCTGCCCTGACCGCTCCGAGCTTCATAGCTTCCTCGCCTTTGAATTTAGCCTATTTATATTTTGCCAACAGACTAGGCTGTTTGTGATTATACTGTAAAAATATATTCAAACTGAAATAGAACTTCTCTCTGTCAAAGTTACTAAACGCACACAAGTTGGGTAGACTCCTCCTAACATGGTCAGCTCCATAACTAAGGTGAGGAATCAAACCCCTGACAGCTTGGTTAAGAGACATAAGCCGCTACCACTTTTGCCAACCAATGTTGGTGGATAATTACCCTTTTATAAATAGTAAACATGATAAAATATCTAATTCAAATCCTTAAATATTTAATCTAAATCCAATCATAATATCTAATAATATTAATCATTTTATCTTACAATATAAAGCCTAATATCATATAATATCTAATACTAATTAAATGCTCTAGCCCTTTTAACTATAATAAAAAAATAGAATGACTCACTTTTCTTTACCACTTATTTACAATTTACGTATCAGACTAACTATATAAGGGGAAAAAACGGGAACAAATTAATTATGAGAGGATTTTCAAGTTTTATTTTTCATTTTTTTAACTCATTACTGCTCCCTCTTGATTCAAAAAATATCTTAACATATTGTGTTTTTCACTTATTAAATTTTGTCAGGTTCCATCCTAATATGATTTTTTTTTAGAATCTTATTTTATTTTTAACTTAACCCCAACATTCTTTCTTTTCATCCTTTCTTGTTAAACATAGAGTGGGAAAATAATTGAATTTCTTTTAATTGATGGATTGAGTAGCACGCAGCACATGAGTTTTTTTTAGTAGTATCCAGTATTTCAAATTGATTTTTTATGCATGCAATGCACTAAAGTGTTTTTTCCCGTTAACTCTGTTTCTTAAAAGTAACTCCTTGTGCATAGTGTTCTGGAATAGTTTTCAGCAGTACATAACATTCTAAATTTAGGGTTACATTACTAAGAAAAATATTTCAAAGGCAAACTTTTATAAAAAAAATACTTTCAAGCATTGAGTGTTACTAAATGAATAATTTAATGAGTTTGATACACAAAAGAAATTTAAAATAGGATTAAAGTGCAATTTTAATAATTAAATTTTGCTCGATAAGCGTTTAGCACCAGAAGGTTTTGGAAGGTGCAAAAATGCACATAATATTACATAAATGGTGCAAAAAAAAAAAACACAGTCAACCAACCAAACGTCCCTTACTTTTCTTTCGTGGCCCCAAAAAAGTGATCAGGTTTCTCCCTTTCTCTCTCGTCCACATCATCTCTTAGGTTCCTTCCTCTTTTCCAAGTCGGATTCTAGCGCTGTCATCACCGTTGGGGGAAGACACATCTCCAAGTCAATGCTTCCACCTCCTTCGCGACTGGGATACGACGTCACTTTGCCATTAAACTTACCGGCGTACCCACTCCAAACAGCCACCGCTCCCCCTATTCCAAACTCGTTCCCATACATGTCGAATCTGGGTGAGCTCCCTATCATCACGCTGTACGGGTCAAATAACCGACTCGGTTGAATCACCATCGACCTCTCCAACCACTTCTTCACAAGCTCGTGCACTACCTTACCGTCATAATTTGCAATAGCCAAGTGTATCTTCCACGTCGCCCATCCCAATTCATGCTCTAGCAACTCCCCCGACGTTGTTTCCGAGACCAACCTGTGGATACAGTTCCCGAAGTACTCCTCTTGAAGACACGACTCCATTCTTGTTCTATTATTTGTTGCCAAACTGCAAAATGTTCTCTGATCACGGTGGAGATTCCTGCGTGGCTGAAAGAGAGAGGAAAAGAGGAAGGGACCAGATGATGTGGATGAGAGAAAAAGGGAGAAAAGTGACTTTTATAGACGGATGTTTGCTTGGGTTAATGGTGTTTTTTCACCATTTTTGTAACATGATGTGTATTTTGCACCTTTTGAAACTTTATGGTGCTAAACATTCATTGAGCAAAACTTAATTGTTAAAATTGCACCTTAACCCTTTAAAATACTAAATATGTGTTGGATGTTACTTAACCTTTATATAATTTAAGATACAGGACATGGACATACAAGTAAGGCACAAAGACCACACTCTTTTTATTTTGGTGAAAAGAAAGTTAGGCCCAATTACACCCTCACATGCCTAGTAAACGAAACTCCTATCCTATCTTCTTCCAGAATCTGCAAAACTTCCTTCGGTGGCGCTACCCAAATAGTTTTGCAACTTCTCTGTCCACAACTTAGTGCAGCAAGTCTATTAGCACAACGATTTCCTTCTCTAAAAATGTATAGTAGTTGAACACTCCATTGCCTCGTCAAGTTGCTTTCCAGTTTCCTCTGCAGGTGAAGATAACCCGCAATTTGTTGATTTCTATAGTTCGCTTCTATTATTCTCTTAGCATCACCTTCAACAATCACTTGATTAAACCCTAGCTCCCAGCATAGCTCCAGTCCCTCTATGAGTCGGATTAATTCTGCCTCCATTAGATCCCCAGGTAATTGGATTGTGATTAAAGACCACACTCTTTGGTTACATGTGCCGGGACATCTAGGTATCTAGATGTAGAAAGGTGTTTGGTGATCCAGTTCCAGAGGAGTGCAACAATGCAAACACTAGTCTAGTGGTGGACTGATAACCTATAAAAGGAGCCTGTTTGGCTTAGCGTTTGAAGTGCTCAAAATGCACATTTGATGGTGTTTTTCTATAAAACGAGATAATATCTTTTACATATTTACCTCAGGGTTTGAGATTCCAAAAATTCATACAAACATCAAACCCAAGCAATATATACATCAATCTTCTCCTTAACATGCAAGGAGTGTTTTGCAACCAATTATCACTACAAAAAAATGATATTTAGCAGCAGTAAAATAGTAGCGGTTCCAAAAACCGCTACTGAATCATAGGTTTATTAGCGGTTTTCGGGCAAAGCGTTACTAATAGGCGACGGCAATATAATTTTGCAATTTGTAGCGGTTCAATGAAAATTTAGCAGCGGTTTCATTAAATACAAACTGTTGCAGAAGTGAAAGGTCGAAATTAGCCACGGTTACGGTCGCGGTTAGATAAACCGCTACTGATTTGCATCGAAATTTGTAGCGGTTGTTTCACTAATAACCGCTGCAAAAACCAAGAGTTTGTCAATTAGTAGCGGTGTAGACAAACCGCTGCTAAATATCGATATTTCCCGAGAATTTGCCCTAGTTTTGTAATGGTTATAGTAGCGGTTTCCTTTAAACCGCTGCTAATTAGCAGCGGTTTGTCTAAAACCGCTGCTAATTCAGCGTCTATAAATAACGCCCCTCCCCCCTCTCTTCTCACTTTCGACTTTCCAAAGCGTCAAATCAGAGGTTAGTTTAAAGTTTTTTTTTCTGTTTTTAATTTTAATTTAATATTTTATAGTTTTATTTTTTAAATCGTTTATTTTATTTTAACTTTTTTTTAAATTAAATTTTTTTTCAGATGGCTGATCAGGATCAGAGTAGAAGGCACGGGAAGGAGCCTATGTTCCCCGACGTCGGTGATGGTCAGGGGGAGCGGATGAGCTGACGTTATGCTTAACGTCGATGATTTTGAGCTGGGCAATATCAACATCTCAGTCGAAGAGGCTGAGAGGTTTGAGGACGAGGAGATAGAGAGGGAGCAAGGTTTTCGGCGCCCGTCTGCTAGTCGATCGACAGGGTTTGAGGTCAGCATTCGAGGTAAGTAAACAATTAATTCATTATTTAATTAAAATGTTGTATTTAAATTGTTTATTAATTAATATGATTTAGATAATTTTCTTAGTAATTTTAAATATTTAATTTATGTAATTTGTCACATTTTATTTAGTTAAATTTTTATTAATAGATGATTATTTTTAGAAATAAATGTATAAATTCAATTTGCAGATTTGACAGGGGCGACCGTTACGAGGAAGCTCACACTAAGGGATGTACACCAACTCCCTAGTGATCAGAGGGTGGTCGTGGACTGGGACGACATCACCCGGCAGCCGCGGGGGAAGGGCGGTCAGCTCTTCAACCGCTACCTGACTGAGCAGGGCGGAAACTTCCTCCAGTTTGACATCAGCGCTGAGACCTGGAAAAGGGTCCAGCAGAGCCTAAAGAACGGTGTGTGGGAGAAAGTGAAGGTAAAATTTTTATTGTTTCAAATATTTAAATTATTTAAATTAATATTTTTCAATTAATAAATAATTTACTAACTTTAATTTTGAAATCTGTTGCAGGGAAAGTTTGTTGTACGAGATGCGCACAGGGAGTTTGCCATCTCGAAGATGGGGGAAGGGTGGAAGAACAGGCGGAATCGCCTGTACCACCAGAAGGAGGGGGATGGCACCAGGACCATCAAGGGTTGGAGGCGGACGTCCCAGACGGGGTCAATGCGGCGGACTGGGCCAGATTTGTCCGGTTCAGGAGGTTGCCGGACCAGCAGGTCGTGGCGAGGAAGGCTGCGAGGAGTCGGTCCCAGCAGACGATCCATCATACGGCAGGATCGAAGCCGTTCTCCGTCGCATACTCGAAGCTGGATGAGTCGGCGCAGAGGGAGGGTTGAAGGGCGACCTACGGGGAGATGTTTGTGACCACTCACAGACACTCAGATGGATCTCCCTTGACGCAGGAGATCGAGGAGATTATTGTAAGTATTTTTAAAGTATTTAATTAATTGTTAATTTTTATTTATTATTTGTTACAATATTTAAAACTAATTTTTATTATTAAGTATTGAATTAATTTTAAATTAGTAAATATATAATTAATTATTTAATAATTGTATTTTTTAATATTTTTATTATTTAACATTTTAATTTAATTTTTGCGA
>JANTPZ010144321.1:0-13454 GCA_025593235.1 Vachellia pachyceras | reverse complement strand
GATAGAAGTGTGTGTCTGCTTCACATATCGGACATGCTTTATGCCCCTTGACACTGTATCCTGACAAGTTACCGTACGCAGGAAAGTCATTTATCGTTGTGAAGATCATCGCATGTAACTTAAATGACTCCTGCCTGTATGCATCAAACACATCAACGCCTTCCTCCCACAGCTTCTTTAAGTCTTCAATCAAAGGTGCCAAGAAAACATCAATATCGTTCCCCGGCTGTTTCGGTCCAGATATCATCATAGTAAGCATCATATAATTACGTTTCATGTACAACCAGGGAGGCAGGTTGTATATCACCATGAGTATCGACAACGCACTATGTGTACTACTTAGTGTCCCAAACGGATTGATCCCATCTGTACAAAGCCCAAGCCGGAAGTTTCTTGGCTCACTACCGAATTCCGAAAACATTTCGTCAATTTTCTTCCACTGTGGAGAGTTAGCCGGGTGTCGAAGATACCTTCCATCAGATATTCTCTCATCACAATGCCATCTCAACTTCTATGCTTTTGTTGCATTGGCAAACAAACACTTAAACCGTGGTACTATTGGAAGATACAACAGTACCTTCAAAGGTTGCCTTTTAGCTAGTTTATCACCACGATCGCCACCTTTCCTCACCTTGTATCGTGCAGTTTTACATTTCGGGCACTCACTAAGATCTTCATACCCATTTCTGTATAGTATACAGTCATTAGGACATGCATGTATCTTCTTGTACTCCATGCCCATCGTAGATAAGATTTTCTTGGCTTCATACATATGATTTGGAAGTACATTGTTCTCTGGAAGCATATCACCCAACAACTGCAGCAACAATGTGAAACTACTGTTGGTCCACCCACAAGATGTCTTCAAGTTCATCAAATGCAATGTACCCGTTAAGCGTGTATGCTTACTCCCAGGGTACAACGGTGTCTCTGCGTCGCTCCGCATGCTTCATATACAGGCGCTTGGGCAAAAGATTCTACTTCAACATCGTGAACATTCTTTCCATTCTATCTTCATCTACTGCATCCACAGAATCTCTTTTGTGGGCTGCATATGCATTTAGTTTTTCCCCATGCCATATCCACTTTGTGTACTGGAGACTTATTCCCTCACAAATTAGGTGATCCCTAATGTCATCAATATTTTGCCTAATCCCATTCAAACACTTGACACAGGGGCAAAAATACATCTCATTTTTGCTAGTCGCATTTATTTTAGCAAATTCAATAAACTCTTCCACACCATTCTCATATTCATCACTAGTTCTTAACGCATTCATCCAAGTACGATCCATTTATTAAACCCTAAGCCATTGCAAACAACATTCAAATTTAAAACGACAAATCATAAAGTGACAGTCAAAAATCAAATTTAAAAAGACAAAAAATTTAATCATTTAATAAAGTGACATAGTCACCCATTATATTTTACAACAATAAGTAGATCAAAATTCAATCATTTAATTTGGACATATTAATAACATAAAAAAAATTGGGCATCATCTTACCATAATGTAAGACAAACCAAAATTTTAACAACAAAATTCTACCTCCCATAAAATATCAATAATATAATCCAGCAATTTCACTAACAACAAACTAGAAATATGCAATATGAACAAATTAAAAAAAAGCACTTCACTGCCAAAAGTCAGGGTATATATTTGAGACATCAAAAATACAAAAATCACATAAAAAATCCATTATTAACCCATCAAAAAAATTTTAAAAAAAGTCACAGAGTACCTTTAAAGGCGACGGTCGGTCGCGGAGCGGCAGGATGGTGGGGTCTAAGGTGTGGGGTCGCGGGTCGCGGGTGTGGGGGCGCGGCAGGACTGGTGTGGGGTCCTCGGTGATATGGGGGCAGGATGGTGGGGTCGGGGTGAGGGGTTGTGGCACGACAGTGGTCCCGGGATGGTGGCGTGAATGTAGATCGCTGGTGGTGTGTGGTCTCACCGTGAATGCCTCTCGGTCAACAGTAGCGTCGTGCGTTGAAGCTCGTGCTGTGGAGATCTCGGCGTCTTCGCCGTGCGTGTACGAGAGGAATGAATCAGAGATGGGCTGGTGGGGTTTGGGAGAGGGAGAGCCTACTTGCAGTAAGTAAGGAGGGAGGGCGCGGGCTGGAGAATTATATTGAGGAACCCCTTTGGCGCCCTATAAGGAGATAGGGCGCCAAAGGCTCCCCTTTAGCGCCCTATATAACATATAGGGCACCAAATGGGAGCCCAAAATTTCAAAAATGTCACCGCCTCATTTTTTACTCCCTTTTTAGAAAAAAGGACGCAAATTTCATTAGTAAAAACTATGCTCTGTAGTAGTGTTCACTTGACATGTCTTTAAATTTTAATGAGAATGGGAGTTTATTGCTAACATTTGAGCCTTCCACTTGGAAAAAGATTATTCTAAACACAACCAATTTAAGGGAGCTTAGCTTAGATTATGTGAACATGTCCTCTATTACACCAAACTCCTTATCTTCACTCAAGAATATGTCATCCTCTTTGATCCTTCTTTCTCTTGGGAGTACTTTTTTGCAAGGTGATATAACAGATGCCATTTTGTATTTAGAAAATCTTAAATATCTAAATTTGGAAGAGAATACAAATATTAAGGTTCAACTTTCAAAGCTCAATTGGAGCTCAATAATTAACTTGTATCTCTCTAGCATCCCTTTCTCAGGAGAATTACCAGATTCCATAGGCTACTTGAAGTCCCTTGAAGTGTTATTTCTTAGAGATTGTCGATTTGAAGGGCATATTCCTTCAAGTTTCAAAAATCTCTCTCATCTCATTTATTTGGAACTTTCGTCAAATAAATTTAGCAGTGGAGTCTCATTTCTTTCAACACTTGTAAATCTCACTTACTTGGATCTTTCCAATAATAGTTTTAGCGGTGAAATACTGAATGTATTTGGAAATCTAAGTCAACTAGAAAATTTGTTACTTAATAATAATAATTTCAGTGGTCAAGTCCCTTTATCCCTTTCAAACACAAGTGTCAAATTTCTTGATCTCAGCTTTAACATGTTACAAGGAAATCTCCCAATCCCATTATATGGAGGTGGATTTTTTTCAGTCTCAAACAATAAATTTAGTGGAGTCATTTCCTTTCTATTTTGCAATGCAACCTCACTTGAGATACTCAACTTGTCACATAACAACTTGTCAGGACCTATCCCACAATGTCTTGTTGGCTTGCCCAATCTTTTTGTTCTAGATCTATAGATGAATGCTTTTTCCGGAACTTTTCCAGACAATTTTTCAAAGACCAATGTAGTGCAAACTTTGCATTTCAATAGCAACCGACTCACGGAATTGTTACCTCAATCTTTGGCTCGTTGTAATCAACTAGAAATTTTTTATGTTGGTCGTAATGAGTTCAGGGACACATTCCCTAGTTGGCTTGATGATTTACCAGAGTTACAAGTGCTTGTTTTGAGAGAGAATAGGTTTCATGGGGCCATTTCTAGTCCCAATAATACAAAGCATCCATTTCCTCGATTAAGGATTTTTGACCTTTCCAACAATCATTTTGATGGATCTTTGCCAACAGCATACATCAAGGGGTTTGAAGGAATGATGAAAGTAGTCAAAGTTCAAGCTGATGCACAATATATGGGAAGTAAAAATTAGTCAACCTATATGGATTCAGTGACGATCACTTGGAAAGGTTGTACCATAGAGCTGGTAAGGATTTTGAAAATATTCACCACCATTGACTTATTAAATAATAGATTTGATGGGGAGATTCCAAAAGCCATTGGAGAGCTTCATGCACTAATAGGGCTTAATCTCTCCCACAATAGAATCATTGGTTCTATTCCAAAGTCCATTGGAAAATTGACAAGTCTAGAATGGTTAGATCTGTCATGCAACAAGCTCCAGGGTGGGATTCCTCAAGCAATGCCGAACCTCACCTTTCTTGCTATTTTGAACCTTTTAGAAAATCAGCTTAAGGGGACCATACCAAGAGGTGAACAGTTTGATACTTTCTGAAGTGATTCATACAAAGGAAATTTAGGACTCTGTGGTGTTCTACTATCAAAAACTTGCAAGAAGGATGAAGGAGAATCACCTACATCAAGTTTTGATTCTGATGAGAAATTTGGATTTGGTTGGAAGGCAGTGGCCTTAGGATATGGATGTGGAATGGTATTTGGGATCTTCATTGGGTATATTATGTTGTCGATTGGAAAGCCTTGGTGGCTCGTTAGGATTTTTGGAGACCAATACAAGAAACAACCCAAAAGGAGAAGAAATAGACCTCATACAAATTGAAGATTGAATTATCTCAAGAATGTGGCCTTGTAATGTGTTACAAGTTATTGGTCTTCATCTTTTTTGTTCTTTGTTTGGCTAGTTTGTAACATGTCTGTTAAGTATTCTAGCAACACTACCAAGGGTGTATTAATAAGTTTTATTTTAGATGTAAAGGCCTATAATTTTGTTAATGTAACTTTTAGCGATTTCCTATCATTGCTTTATTGTGTGTTTAGAACGTGAATGAGGTATAAGTTTGACATATAATTTTTATTCTTTTTTCCATTATGGCATCCAAAAAAACGTTGGCAAAGAGGTTAATTGCTATATTGTTTTAATTGTTGTAAAATTTAAAAAAGGATAATTAATAAAGCCTTGATTTCGATCTTCTCGCATTTCACCTATGGCTTTGATAAATTCTTAATGATAAAGCTCTTATTATTTGTCTTCACAAAATAGGTTCCTATTAAAAATTTTGCTATATAATAATCCAAAGCTAACATGGTAAAAATAATTTGTCAATTTATCCAATATTCACTACTACAAAAGGTACTTTTTATGCCCTATTTTGAACCCAATTGGAGCCCTTTTTCGGGGGGCATATGTGAGGGGAGTAGAAAATTAGGACTTACGGCGCCCTATATGATGAAAGGCGCCGTAGGTATATATTTTTTTAAAAAAAATTCTTTGCAATTTTATTTAACCCCTTTACTACATCTGATTCAGTTTACAGTTCCATTTTATACACCAGATCATGGCTAGACATAATAAAAACATATCAGGATTATAAGCAAAAGTCATTGTGGTGGAGAAATACAAAATTTATTAAGAGTTAGACGTATATATATCTACCTAAGTCAAGTCGTTGTGGCAGCGAAACACAAAAGTCAATTTACTGAGAAAAGATCATTGTACATTTGTGGCAAAGAAACACAATTCATCAATCTAATTAACCATATATAAAAGTCGTTATGAAGAGTTAGAACTATATATTGACCTTGAAGAAATAAGGATTATTTACAAGTTAAGGAGACGTCTAGCCAACAAATCTCTAATCAAATCAATGTCATCAGCCAAGTAAGTATCGTCATTATAAAAAATCTACAAATTTAAAAACAATTATTAGAACAATTCAAATTGATCAAACTAAATGATTAACTCATCAATATTTGATAGATTACGTATTACCTCTTCTAAATTTCTAGTCAATCCACTCTGAATAATACTATACATGTAACTGATGACATAATACCCATACTCAGTATTGCCTAATTGTCGAGGGCACTAAAGATAAAAAAACATATTGTTAAATGTATAAAGGGATAAAACAACTTTCAATGAAAGAACTTATAGTCAAAGTACTTACTTTTGGATAAGACCACTGTGTCGTTTTATTTCTACCTTCACGTTTACTGCCCATAATTTAGTATGTCTTGAGTGCACTGCGATCGAATTGACAATATTTACATATGAAAAAAACATATTTAAACATCGTTAAAAGCAATAATTTACAAATGGAAAAACTTATGTATCAAAGACGTATTTATGCTTGCCCCCTGCCTTTCTACCAGACAACAGATCAAACCAATACAAAGTATTCACAAGGGAGCAGACAACACAAAGACTCTAATGATGACTACAACAACACATATAAATGAAAATGAAGTTAGCAAAACAAGTTAATTATTACCAATTAGGCTAAATGAAGTAGGAAAATCAAGTTAGCAAAACAAGTTAATTATTCCATACATTTCAATTATTGGCAATAGGTAACACATCTTTGGATTAACATTTGCTCTTATTGTGCTCTCAACATAATGCACCCTATGTTCTAGAGAATTGTAACTCTTTGTTATATTCGCAGGACATAAAAATCCATACAAATCACCTCTAGAAAAGATAACGCAAATATTGTGGAAGGTCCTATTAAATAGTCAAATAATAAAGGAAATCGTGAATTATATAAAACCTAAAAAAAATGACATCATCAATTGAAGATAGGAATATAAAAGCCTTACAAGATTGCAAACTGAAGCCAGGCTATATCTAGGTCCTCCATCGATAGGAATTGTTTCATATCTAGGTCCCCCTTTAGCTAGAGAAACCCATAATACAAATTGATCTTTGCATAGAATATTCCCGAGTTTGGAATTCATTTAGTAAAAAATCTGGAAAATTTGCACCCAATATATGCAAGAAAGTATATAACATCATTAAAAATTTAGGATATAAGTTAGACTGTTTTAAATTTAAATTTAGGGTTCTATTGGTGAAAAGAAAAGAAAAGAAAACAGTGGAATTCAATTGGTCCACTGGCACTCCGCCATTTTATCTTTAGATATATCAAAATAGAGAAAAATACTATAAGGATTGATTATAGTTACAAAGCATGCTTTTAAGTAATTTTAAATCAAAAAGAAAAGGGAAAAAAGGAAAAACAAGTCTTCTTTACAATTATTTCTATAGTTAGTCTATTAAATTTACATCGAAATTTATTTTAATTCCTTAAATTTTAAAAGTTTACTTTTGTTCTTAATGCGTTAGTTTTACTTAACGGAAAATGTCGATTCAACAAATTTAAACAGTGATTCTGAAATTTATTGATGAAAAGTCTCGTTACACATATCAATTAGAATAATTCCCGAATTATTCATGCTTGCTTATGAGACATTTTTACACCCATCAAGGAGAAGTAATGTTAGACATCTCAATTACACGAATATCTTCCAAGACAAGCGAAAAAGGATTAATATTATTTGTTGTCCCTAGGTTTGAAACTTTATGATTTTTGTCCCTATAGTTTATAAGCACTTAGATGTTTACTGGTGTTAATTACTATTGATAAGAGTAGGGACTAAAGGCTTTCACCAAAAAAAAAAGTAGGGACCAAAGGCGAAATATATTAAAATTATAGGGACCAAAATCAAACATGAGGGACTATGAATTATATTAATCTAGATATGAAATACAACTTTTAAAAGCTTTTCAAATTAATTTGTTTAAAATATCTGCCCATGTTGGAGAAATATCAGGGAAAAATAACCGTAAAATTTCTTTAAAATACATAAACTAAGGTGTCCAATAAGCATAACTATATATCATATTCATTGGACCATTTTGAGATATTTAAATTTTGTGAAAAGACCATAATACCCTTAAGTTAAATACTTCTGTCAAGGAACGTTCCCAACTTTAGAATAACGAATGCCAACTTCGTTATATTGAATGTCCAGTAGAATGGTCTTTCCATCTGATCCCTTTGTTGCTTTTCCTATTAGCTTAAGGCTATTTTGTTCTTTTGGCAAAATTTCATTGTCCCAAAATTGTCTAATATGCCTAATCTGGAATTATACTAATTGGACAGTAGAATTTGTTATTTCTATATTTTAAAGGTATTTTACTATCATTTTCCCACATATGCGAGTCTCGTAAGAAACAACCCTCAAAGTTTCGTTCATTGTCTTTTTTTCTGTAATTATTTTCTTTTATAGACCAAGTCAAGTAAGAAAATGTCAAGAAAATTTCCATGTTTTTTCTAACTTTTTTTAGCATAAACTAAAAGTGGGCTCTGTACAAAATCAAGCCATTTGTGACATTGACAAAAAATTCCTTTTTACAAGAAAATTATTTATTTATTTGTTTTCATGTTCCTTCGATGCCAAAATCTTGTGTAGGTACCATTATAAATATTTGTTTATAATTTCCTTCGATGCCAAAATCAAGCCATTTGTGACATTGACCAAAAATTTCCTTTTTACAAGAAAATTATTTATTTATTTGTTTTCATGTTCCTTCGATGCCAAAATCTTGTGTAGGTACCATTATAAATATAGCCACTTTTCTTAAGAGTCCATATGCCAAACTTTCAGTCTTCCAACTTTTCACTTATGGCATTTCAAATAATCTTCTTATATTTCTACTTGTTCTTTCTTTCTCCTTTCATTTCTCTTTCAGTTTCTTCTCTCAACCCACAGTTATGTAATTCTCACGACTCCTTCGTGCTCCTTCAATTTAAAAACTCTCCCTTTGAATAATTCAGCTTCAACACATTGTGATGTGTTTCATGATTACTATTATGATCCCTACACCATTCAATTTAAGAACACATCTTACCCAAAGACAGCTTCAAGGGGAAATGATTCAGATTGCTGCTTGTGGGATGGGGTCACCTGCGATGTCCTTTCTGGTCACGTGAAGGGCCTCGATCTCAGTTGCAGTTGGCTCCAAGGTCCACTTTATCCAAAAATAGCCTCTTCCAACTTGCACATCTCCAAACACTCAACTTAGCTTTCAATGATTTTAATTGGTCTTCAATACCATCCCAATTTGGTGATCTTTCCAGTCTCATGCATCTAAACTTAAGCCACTCTAGATTTGTTGGTGAAATTCCTCCTCAAATTGCACAGCTATCTAAATTGGTCTCTCTTGATTTGTCTCGTAATTATTTTTTCTTTAATAAATGGTTAAGACTAGAACTGTCCACTTGGGAGAAGTTCGTTTTAAACATGACGGATCTACAACAACTTGTTTTAGATGATGTAAATATGTCTTCCATTGCACCGAGCTCCTTGTCTTTGCTCATGAATTTGTCATCCTCTTTCGTCTTCCTTGGACTTTCTGATACTGGGTTGCAGGGGAATATTACAAGTGACATTCTCTGTTTAGAAAACCTTCGACAACTAGATTTGTCATTTAATGGGAATCTTAATGGTCAACTTCCAAAGTCCAATTGGAGCTCTCCTATGTCACTTCTGGATCTTAGTTGCACAAATTTCTTCGGAGAGGTACCTGATTCTATTGACCATTTGAAACATCTTAATCATTTGAATATAGAAGATTGTCATTTTGAAGGGTGGGTTCCTCCTGGTTTGAGAAATCTCACTCAACTAACTTATTTGAACCTTGTTTGGAACAAGTTAAGTGGTGACATTTCATTCTTTTCAAGCCTAGAACATCTCACAAACTTACAACTTGGAGAAAATAATTTTTTTGGTGAAATCCCCTATGAAATCTCACAATTGTCTAAATTGGTCTCACTTGACTTGTCTTTTAATTTTAATGAGAATGGGAGTTCATTGCTAAGATTTGATCCTTCCACTTGGGAAAAGATTATTCTAAACACAACTAATTTAAGGGAGCTTAGATTAGATTCTGTGAACATGTCCTCTGTTACACCAAACTCCTTCTCTTCACTTATAAATCTGACCTCCTCTTTGATCAGTCTTTCTCTTGGGAATACTTCTTTGCAAGGTGATATAACAAATCCCATCTTGTATTTAGAAAATCTTAAATATCTAGATTTGGGATGGAATACATATATTAAGGTTCAACTTTCAAAGCTCAATTCGAGTTCAATAATGGACTGGTATCTCTCTGGCATCCCTTTCTCAGGAGAAGTACCGGATTTCGTAAGCCACTTGAAGTTCCTTGAAATGTTAGATCTTAGGGACTGTCAATTTGAAGGGCATATTCCTTCCAGTTTCAAGAATCTCACTCTACTCATTTCATTGGACCTTTCCTCAAACAAATTTAGTGGTGGAATCTCATTTCTTTCAACACATGTAAATCTCACTGATTTAGATCTTTCCAATAATAGTTTTAACGGTGAAATACCGAATGTATTTGGAAAGCTTGGTCAGCTAGAATATTTGGCACTTGATAATAATAATATTAGTGGTCAAGTCCCTTTATTCTTTTCAAACACAAGTTCCAGATTTCTTAATCTCAGCTTCAACATGTTACAAGGAAATCTCCTGGTCCCATTAGATGGAGCTGAATTTTATTCAGTCTCAAACAATAAATTTAGTGGAGGCATTTCCTTTCTGTTTTGCAATGCAACCTCACTTGAGATACTTAACATGTCACGTAACAAGTTGTCAGGACCTATTCCACAATGTCTTGTTGGCTTCCCCAATCTCTCTATTCTAGATCTGCAGATGAATGCTTTTTCCGGAACTCTGCCAGACAATTTTTTAAAGAGCAATGTGGTGCAAACTTTGCATTTCAATAGCAATCAACTCAAGGGACCATTGCTCCTCAATCTTTAACCCGTTGTAATCAACTAGAAATTTTTTATGTTGGTCACAATAAGATTAGGGACAAATTCCCTAGTTGGCTTGATGATTTGCTAGAGTTACAATTGCTTGTTTTAAGAGATAATAGGTTTTATGGGACCATTTCTAGTTCCAATAATACCAAGCATCTGTTTCCTAAATTAAGGATTTTTGACATTTCCAACAATCATTTTGATGGATCTTTGCCAACAGCATACATCAAGGGGTTCAATGAATGATGAAAGCAGTCAAAGTTCAAGCTGGTTCACAATATATGGGAAGTAAAAATTATTCAACCTATAAGGATTCACTGACAATCACTTGGAAAGGTTATACGAAAGAGCTGGTAAAGATTTTGAGAATATTCACCACCATTGACTTGTCAAATAATAGATTTGATGGGGAGATTCCAAAAGCCATTGGAGAGCTTCATGCACTAATAGGGCTTAATCTCTCCCACAATAGAATCACCGGTTCTTTTCCAAAGTCTATTGGAAAATTGAAAAGTCTAGAATGGTCAGATCTGTCATGCAACAAGCTCAAGGGCGAGATTCCTCAAGCAATGACGAACCTCAACTTTCTTGCTATTTTGAACCTTTCACAAAATCAGCTTGAAGGGAGCATACCAAGAGGTGAACAGTTTGATACTTTCCAAAATGATTCATATGAAGGGAATTTAGGATTGTGTGGTGTTCCATTGTTAAAAACTTGCAAGAAGGATGAAGGAGAATCACCTGCACCAATTTTTCATTCTGATGAGAAATTTGGATTTCGTTGGAAGCCAATGGCCTTGGGATATGGATGTGGAATGGTATTTGGAATCTTCTTTGGGTATATTATGTTCTCGATTGAAAAGACTTGGTGGCTTATCAAGACTTTTGGAGACCAATACAAGAATCAAGCCAAAAGGAGAAGAAATAGAGCTCATACAAATTGAAGATTGAATTACCACAAGAATGTGACCTTGTAATGTGTTACAAGTTATTGGTCTTTGTCTTTTTTGTTCTTTGTTTGGCTAGTTTGTGACATGTCTGTTAAGTATTCTAGCAATACTACCAAGGGTGTATTAATATGTTTTATTTTAGATGTAAAGGCCTATAATTTTGTTAATGTAAAGTGATTTGCTATCACTGCTATATTGTGTGTGTTTTGAATGTGAATGAGCGAGGTATAAGTTCGAAATGTAATTTTTATTCTTTTCTCATTATGGCATCCTAATAGTACTTTGACAAAGAGGTTAATTGCTATACTGCATTGGTTGCTATAAAATTGAAAAAAAAGATAATTAATTAAGCTTTGATTTTGATCTTCTCGCTTTTCACCTATGGCTTTGACAAATTCTTAATGATAAAGCTCTTTTTATTTATCTTTGTAAAATAGGTTCCTTAAAAATTTTGCTATAAAATTATCCAAAGCTAATATGGTAAAAATAATTTGTCAATTGATCTAATATTTATTGTCAAATGGATAAGTATCATACTCTAGTTTTAAAAAGGTGATTCCAGAAGAGAGCTTGTATAACTGAAAAAAACACTTGAGCTCTATCTATGATTTCCGATGTGCGGAATTTATAAGTATAATTGTAGAAAATACAAATTATTAATTAGAATATTTGATAAAATTACTAATAGGATTTTTCTAAAAATCATTGTTTGCAGCTTTATGTGTCACTTAATCATAAATTTTCTACACTGATTCTCAAAATGATATATTCTACATCGGTCTAACACACACACACAACCAATATAGAAAAGTGACCTTAACAAGTAGGGGAGAGCATGGACGGGCGGGGCTGTCCCGTGCCCCTCCCGTGAAGAGTCTCACGGGTACGGGGCAACCCGTACCCGTGGGCAAACCCGTTTTGACCCGTACAAACGGGTACAGGTCAAAACAGGCAGGTTGGTACGGGTAGCGGGTTACCCGTACCAGCAACACCCTGTCCCCTCCCTCAGCAATTTACATCTTACACAGCTTGCAGAATGCAACGAACAGCAGAATTTCAGCACTAATGTAATGAATATAGTATCAACATTTCAAATTCAGTGATCCAAAAACAACATTTCAGTTTTCAGATCCAAAAACCAACATTTCATATTCAACATTACCTGGAGTAATGAATATAGCAGCGACATTTCAGATTCACTGGAGTTGGAGCTTGTAGCCTTGGAGGCACGGCATGGAGTGGAGGTGGAGTGCTGGAGCTTGGAGGCACGGCACGACACTTGGGGTTGAGTCGCGATGGTTGAGGGCTGTGAGTTGAGGGCTGGGGCTGGTGGCGAGTCCTTCTGGTTGGCTGGTGGCGATTGGCGAGTGGTGATAGTTGAGGGCTAGAGCTGTGGCGATTGGCGACGCTCGAGTGGTTGGTTGTGCTGGTGGAGATTGGCGAGTCCAACAGTTGCAATTTCCCGATCGTCGTTCTCCGGCGCCTCCTCCTCACAACTGTTGCCTCTGCTGCCGGAGACCTTCTTCCTCCTTCGCATCTTCCTCTTTCTCATTGTTCTCTACCGCCTCCTCCTCGCATCTTGCTCAGTTGCTCTTATCCGTTCCACGAGCATTATGGGCTGAGGACTTTTGTTTTAAGTATAGAAGTGTGGACAGTGGAAGACAGGAGTGAAGTGTGGACTTGAACCTTGAACTCTCTGGAATGGGAGGGGGCTGCAGTGGCCCAGTGGGTGAGGATTAAAAAAAATATGTAAACAGGGATAACGGGCAGGCACGGGCATCCCGTGGGTGAACATGTGTCCCGCCCCGTTTATCCAGCACCCCACCCGTTTTGAACCCGCCCGTGACGGGTTCCAATTGCGCGGGTCTAAACGGGTTCAACAGTTACGGGTCGCAGGCGGGTTGGGTTTTTTGCTCACCCCTATTAACAAGTTTGTAAACTAGAAAGTTAACTCAATTTTATAAAGAAATAACTAAAATTCTACATAAAGTTGTAACTAGAATAATTAGAGAATGAGTATTTTATTTTCGAAACACAGTAGGGGTGTGCTTTCTATAGCTTGTATAGGTGATGTAATCATTTACAAACTCATGAAAAAAATTTCAAAAGTTTTTCACAACATTCAGAATAAAATAAATAGACAACTATGATTCTTCATGCAAGCATTCAACTTGAAAACACGTTAAACTGATAAGATAA
>JANTPZ010144319.1:0-20514 GCA_025593235.1 Vachellia pachyceras | reverse complement strand
AAAAAATAATAACGTTTAAATCAAAACGGCATTTATTTATATATCAGGCATAATCTGATAAAATAGAGTTTCTAAAGTATAATTTTTTCTAGCTCATGTTGACGATATTTAAAGATCATTAAGGGAGAAAAATGTAAAATCCAACCTAATCGATCCATTTAGAACTCTTGGTTAGATTAGTTTCACTGGATAATCCATTTTTAATGTCATTCTTGAGATATCAATAGCTTCAAAGAAAATAGCATATCTTTTTAATTATGTGTACTTTACTACAGTTCGCACATGAAAAATTATATCATACTTTTCAAAAAAAACTTAATTCGCTAACTTATTTTCCATGTAAATATATATATATATATATATATATTGTAAGCAAGCTACCCATTGGTGAAAGAAGCAAGTTAGATGAGGATTTGAATGATAATTAAGGATTTAAGTCATCAATTATTATAAATGTAAGAAGGGGTGGATTGTGAGTAGTAATTACTTATTAGTTAATTTAATTTCCTTAATATTTGGAAATTGAATGGTATATAAAGGGAGTATATAATTATTTTTTTATACAAAAATTTTAGGACAGGGGTTGGTCTCACCCATGATCCAAGGGTAGGGCCCCTAACTCATGATCCACTGGAGCCTGTTTTTGTGGGTACGGGAGCATGACAAACAAGCATGTTTTTAATATAATTATTTAAAAACATGTTGAAAACAAAAAAAAAGGAAAGAAGAAGAAAAGGGAGATGGGAGACAGGATCAATTAAAAACGATTGGGCTCAAAGAGCAGATCTTGCAACCTCCATTGTATATAATTATTGGCCCAGTTTGGTAACTTTTTTAACTCTCTAAAAACATATTCAACAATTTTTTTTTTAAAATGGGATAATTCTTTTTACATATTTACCTCGACTTACGTAAAAGAACTTCTTCATCACATTCTCAAACGGGTCTAAAAAACAACAACATACAACCATTGGTGGAAGAGTTGTTAACGACTTGAACGCTGACTTTATTTAACCAATTAGGTTAGATCTATTGAAAATAACATTTTTCTCCTAACATAACATGATGAATCATATTTAAGAAAGGTGCCCACATTAACAAATTTAATACCTAACAATGTTCCAAACAACATTTCCGTCAATTAACAAAAAAAAAGGAAGAGAAAACAATCCAAAAAAATTTAACATATCTTATATTAAAGACTGATGATAGTATTTCGTAAAATTGAAGTCTAATATTAAGTATAAAAAGATAGTTTAAACTATTAAAATATAACATACACTAACATTAAAGAAAAAAATAAAAAATAACTCTTACAATATTTTAACAAAAGTCAAGTTTTAACTGTTTAAACTTTTTTGTTTTAGCCTACCCAAAAAATTTATTTGTTTATCATATGATATTATAAAATATTAAATCCTCATTAATACTATTATAGTTTAGGGACGATAATGGAATTAAGAGGAGAATTATGAGAGGATGAGTACAGTGGCGGAGTCAGGACCTTAGAGTAGTGGGGGCAAGTTTTTTATTTTTAAGTAAATGATAACAAGCTTGCTAGTATAGATAATTTGAGTGGGTTCAAATCTTAAAAATAGATGGATGCATAATACAAATCTAATAGTTATTTACATATAAACCAAAAATTGAGTGGGGGCATTTGCTCACCCTCAGTTCAACGTGGCTCCACCACGGATGGAGTACAAGATGATAAATAATTAGAATTTAATCGTGTTAATGAGGATATCCAGTAAGGATCGAAATAATAAAATTTCTCTAATATAATTAGGATTTATTATCTTTTAATAATCTCCAATCAACTTTCTAATTTTTTTATTGTAATTGAGAGTTGATTTAAGCTTTTATTATTTTGCAATCATCTTTATTATCTTTAAATATAATTAGGAGTTGATTTATATTTTATTATTAGTGTTATTCTAATATTCCAATATCTCTTAACATAAAAAGGATCATGGTTACCATGTATTCTGAATTTTAATAATTGAATAATAATTGATATTTTTTTTATCTCCTCCTGGCTTCCCTTTCCCCTCAGCTGTATGTCTTGCATAACTAGATATCTTCCTTCCTAGAAAACTTACATAATCTTTACCTTTAATTTCTACATTTAAAAAGCATGACCAATATCATTATTGATATTATTAATTATAATGAAATCACTTGCAAGCTACTTCTTTCTGTCTTAAACATAAGGTGCTTGTTTGGCAACGCTTGAAGTCATAAGCATGTTCAACAATATTTTTTATGAAACGATACAATCTCCTCCACATATCTACCTCGGCTTGTGTGAATAAGCCCATAAGTACTTCTCCACCGCTTTACCAAACGGACCCAAGATCTCATTTGAAATGTAAGTTACACTATAAACAAAGTCTTGTATTTAAAATAAAAGGAAGTGCAAACCTTATTATTATTAATTATAAAAAGTCATATATACTACTTTTCATGGTTGTTTGGCGATATGACTTTTATAAAGTGATAATTTGATTTTATCTTTGAGTGCATTCAAATGCAATAAATTTGATCATATTTGTATTAGTTTCCAAATGGAATGATGCGGATGATATTTATATAGTATTGAAAGATGCCTTGAAATGTCACCTCTTAAAGCAGCACTTCTTCATTAAAAAGTAACCTTTCGTATTCATCATTAAAAACTAAATAGACATGATATTTGGTGACTTTTGGTATGGCAACTCCTTACACAGCACTTCACATAAATTCCTTAATTTTTAAGGACACAATGTTTGAAAATCACATATTTTCATTTAAAAAATATTCCAATATTTCTCTCAACATTTCTTCTAAAATGTTCGTCATATAAAATACTACAATTACGAGTCATCCAAATTTTGAGTTGATACTATTTTTAAAACAACGAATCTATTTTAGGGAGAATCTATTAAATGGACAATTTAAACAATAATTTTATTTTATTGTCTATCGACTAAAATATAAAATATAGAAATAAATTATGTATAATTCTTACTTAGGATGTAAGATAAATTATTTTTTAAAAAAACTGCAATTAAAGAAAACAAAGAAAAGGGACGAGCATGAGAGTACATGTCAGTTGCACCAAACTTTTTTTTGGCCAACAAGTTGCACCAAACTCTACCATAAGGATAATTATGAGAATGAAATAACTTGTTTTCTAATTTTAGAAGCACAAATTTTAATGTCCCTACTTAACCACTTCTCAACTTTGTGTATTTAATTCGCCAATTCATAAATTTTATCTCTAAACTTTGTACTCTCCAATAGCATCAGTTTCCAACTTTTATGAAGTGAGAAGTAAGCAACCTACAATTAATATATATATATATGAATGCTTGTATACTTATCTTCAATATGAATATAAGGTTTAAAAAATCGGATTCGGTATTGAATTTGATAAGATAGTGGTTTAAAGATTGATAGGTCTGATCGGGATCAGCCTGAATTCACGCTGACTATATTAAAATAATATAATTATTTTATAAAAAATAATATGTAAAACTTAGAATATTATTTTATTTTACTCATATTTTAAATTTTTAAAGTTCAATTAAACATGAATGGTAAAAATGTTGAGATAAAATGAATTAATTTTATTTTATTTCCTTGTAAGTAAATTTGTTTAAATAGAGAATAGAGAATTAAAGGCAAGTTTTATTACTGTATTTATTTGTAAAATTAATTAACTATATCTTCCAACTCGTTTCATTTTTGGTTTTTTTAGTCTTCCAGGAGTTTTTGTTAAACAAACTGGTTGAACTAGTTTACCTACCGGTTTGATCAGTAATACCTATATTTTTTTAAAACTTAAAAAATATTATTATTAAAAATTTACGGGTGGAAAAAATCGTACGATTATATAATCTTATGAAAAATTGGGAAAAAAGAAATAAAAGGAAATTTAATTTTTAAAAAAATCTAAAAATGTTGGCGGGTTGGTGTGGGCTCATGCCAGCCTGTCAATAACGGCGGGCTGACCCGTTTTCCCAACCCTAACTGAGATCTCATTAAAATAACATATTATTTAAATTAAATAACTTTAAAGTGTCTTATAAGTTAGAATGGGAACTCTGTTGAGAGAATGAGTTACGGCTTCTGAGGTTATTTTACGGATTTTAAGATGATTTTACAAATTTTAAGATGATTCTTATGAATTTTGAAATAATTTTTATATATTTTAAGATAATTTTATCTTAATTTACATACAATATTAAAGAAAATGAGTTCCGTAGCAAACAAGCGTGCTGAATTGTCATTGTTAGAAGTGTAAATATATAGCGTCACTTTAAATTCAGAGAATATCAGAAAAAAGTACAGTACCCATTTTTTCGGGTCGAACATGTACCGTAGTTGAAGGCCTTTTGATTTGAGAACTTCTCGTACGATTACATTTATTCCGGCAAACGAGGTTTCTTTATTGATCTTAATTAAAATTTAAAGTTTGCCTCATAATTTATACAATTAATGTTTGGACTTTGGACATCAAATCTAAATCAAACTTTAATTTAATCACTTAAATTCATAGTGTATTTTTTTTTCAATTCTTTAATATAATGTTGTTAGTTTCATTAAAATAAAAAGCCTACTCAACAGATTTAAATATCAATCAATCAATCTAGAGTTAAATAGTGACATATTAATATTTAATTTAAAAAATATCAAATTGAAAATATTTAAAAATTAAACCAAATGTATGTGCCGTTTAACATTAAATAACTGGAATTACTAATAAACTTAACGTAGACATAAAGATAAAAAAGTATAATTTATTACTCTAATTTAGTACTATAATATCATTATTTATAATTTAAAATATTATTCTCTCCAATCTTTAGTATGATATTTACTTTATTAAGTGCTTGTTTGTGAATTTATTTTTTTCAATGGTACATGTAAGTCAAGACAGAACCATCTTGAAATATGTAAAAACATCTTGAAATTCATGAAACCACCTCAGAAACCGTAATTCCTTTCTTTCAACGGAGCTCTCAAACATTAAACACCCCGGCCTACAAAAACCATAGGTCCATAGCATCATACTATACCCTAAAAACACAGCCTCCATTTTTTAGATTCTTTTAATCATTTCATAAGAATTATTTAATTTAGGTAATTCAGTTAGTTACATTTAATTTGCCAGAAATTTGTGATAATTTTTTCAGAATTATTGGGACATACTCTCTTAATCTCTCTCCATCTGATTAATTAATCCATTTCCATTTAAGTAATGACCTTGTATGAATAAGATGTGGAGTAATACAATTAATTAAGATTATTCAAATGGAAAATTGCGTATATTATGCAGGCTTTAGCTCTGAAATTAAGAAAACGATTGATTAATCTATTTCATTCCAATTTTGTTTCGTGATAGAGGAACATCACATTTGGCAGCAGCTTAATTAATTATGTAATTAACTAACTTATTTATGCATAATTACTGTGTGTTTGTTTCAGAACCGTTCATTTATTAGCCGCAAGACAGGTAAATCACAGCCGTTAATTCCACTGACAGCAAGATCACTGTGCGGAAAAAATCGAGACTAATCCTATGTTTCCTTAACATCCTCAACTTTGCTCGCAATTTTAATTCCGAAAGTTAGTTAAAGTGAAAAAGAGATCATTTATAGCAATTTTAATACTTTGGTTCGTTTGCAGCAATCCATAGATTTTGTTGTTTTCTTTAGTTTTTTTTCTTTTGCTTTTTTGTTTTAGCGCGGAGCTTTTTCTTCTTGTCTTCATTTTTTGTATTTTTCTATTTAAATATTTTTGGATCGGATTAATGATCCGTATATAAATGGCAGATGAAAACCCAGCTGGTAGGATCCAAAATAAATTTGGACACTACCGGAATCAGCGCTCTTCCCATATTGGTTTCTTGAATCTCACTGTTTAACGACCTCAACTGGTACGAACAGAAACCCTAATTCAACTGTATCTGATTCAATTTTTACTCACTAAATTTAAGTTAGTTCGCCCTTGTTTTTCTTACTTTTGCTTTCGGGTTGAAAACCACATTTGCTTTCGTGCAATCGGTGAGATGTTGGTTTTCATCGGATCTTAGTTGGTTCTTTTGCTTTGTGAGATTTGATGTTCTTTTAATGGAAAGTTCCCTGTTTGGTTGTTGGGAATCGTAAGGAACCTAGAAATTATCAATGGTTGCAGTTTTGAGAGGAATCCTTTCAACCAAATGTTTTCAGCTATCACGTGGGAACTGTGAATTGTGGTGTATTAATGAAGTGGATCTCTTTGAATTTGTGTTGTAGGGGATCTGATTAACTACTCGTCGGTGATCGGTCCAACCAGAATTGGCACTTACTCAATTATTTCGCAGTGGATGTTTGCCGTTAGTTTATGCGCTTGCAGTGCTTCTAAATTGTTGATTCAGAATTTGGTATAAAAAATTCGGCATGTTTCTGGAAATATGTGTTTCTTTGCTCTCATGATTTGTGTTTGATGAATTTGCGCTTCATGCTCTTCTCATAGTATGAGTGAGAAAGTAGCGGCCACGTGGCTAAAGACAAAGCACGTTACTAGTGAAGAAGTGTGAGCTGTTGGTTCAATGCTTGCGGTCACATTGTACAGAAATCTATATGTTATGATAGACGACTGTTTTTGCTGCTATGGGAAATCTAGGTTGACCCAATTTACAGCTTAGTGGTCTTGAATTTATTTGCAGTAGCAGTTCCACGATTTGGACATGAGAAGCCCCTGGTTTAATAAATTGTCTATTATTATTGGCCCTAGACCGCCGTTGAGCTGGTTAATGTTGTGCCTCATCAGTCTGCTTGCACTAATTGCAGTCTTAGGTTCATCTTCTTCAAATACCATCGATTCAACACCGCTCACTCAGGCATCTCTCATTTATTCAAACTACAGAAGGATAAAAGAGCAAGCAGCTGTTGATTATTTGGAGTTAAAATCCGTATCATTGGGTATCACTGGGAAAAAGGAACTTGACCTCTGCGGCAAAGAAAGGGAAAATTTTGTGCCTTGCCACAATGTTTCAGCAAATTTGTTAGCAGGGTTTAAGGAAGGTGAGGAGTTTGATAGGCACTGTGAAGTGTCAAGAGAAGCTGAGAGGTGTTTGGTTCGCCCTCCTAAAGACTATAAGATTCCCCTGAGATGGCCAACTGGCAGGGATGTGATATGGAGCGGAAATGTGAAGCTAACCAAAGACCAATTTCTTTCCTCTGGAAGTATGACGAAAAGGTACTGCCTTGTTTATTTTAATTCTTAGAGTGAGAGATATCGCGTTCCTTTGGTCTCAGCAATTTCAGTGGATTGTTCAATAACAAACCACAGCTTTTACCTTCTACAAGGTTTTTCTGCTTTCAATATAAAATGAAAATCTTGAATTTATAAAATTTCTTCAATTATGTAGGTTGATGCTACTAGAAGAGAATCAAATTGCATTTCATTCAGAGGATGGGTTGATTTTTGACGGTGTGAAAGATTACTCTCATCAGCTTGCGGAGATGATAGGTTTAGGAAGTGACACTGAATTTCCCCAAGCTGGTGTAAGTTTTGCTTAAATGATATTTCTATAACTCTGTTTTAAATCTCATCAAGAGCCATGTTCATTAGGTTTGCATCACCACGTGACTTATTTATAATGATGATGTTATGACAGATTCGTATTATACTAGACATCAATTGTGGGTTTGGTAGTTTTGGAGCTCATCTGGCATCACTAAAATTAACGGCAGTTTGTATTGCGGCATATGAAGCAACTGGCAGCCAGGTTCAATTGGCCCTTGAGAGAGGCCTTCCTGCAATGATTGGCAATTTTATTTCAAGGCAGCTTCCATATCCGTCTTTGTCATATGATATGGTTCACTGTGCTCAGTGTGGCATCATTTGGGACGGAAAGGGTAATTATTGAATTCATTGGCCTTAAATTATCATGTTTGCTGGAAGATTTCTTTTGGTACTTTATATCAAGTTTTGATTCCTCTTCTTTTCTAGATTGTGCTGTTGTGTGTCAATTAGTGAGTTTGACTGTTCATTGCCTTTTTTATACTGACTATTGGATTCAAGGTTTATCATCTATATCTTTTTTAATTGAAGTTATTGTTGCTAATAGTAGCATGAGAGAGAAGACAGATCAGGATTTACCTTTTTTTCCGGATGTTTTGCACACCAAGGTCAAGACTCAAGATATATGTGATAGTTATCTATTGGAGGTCAAATTATTATTGGTGTCCCTAACTCTCAAAATAATACGGTTGGGGTTGGGGTGTACAGCAAGTTTATATATGATGAACATTTAAAATGTACGTTGTGGATGAATTATTAAAAAAGCGCAAACAGATTATGGTTCTGTAATTCCAAATATTAATTGCTTTTTAGCTGGTTTCTTCATAACTTCTCCATTAGTCATTCACATGATTATGCTTATTTACGTTCTATGACCTGAACATATCCCTAATTAACTATCCATGCGTGGTAATCATATTAGCTTTTGACAGCTTTTGTCATGTAGTCTCTATATTTTTTGTTTATGTTCTATTACCAAATTTACATCTTTGTTTCAGCATATCAAATTACTCAAATTGACTAGCCAGTTGTTATAGATTCTTGAAATGTTTGTATTGAGAATTGACGCCTTTTCTTTCCTTTGTTCTTCCTTCCTTTTAAATGCCATTTTTGTAAACCTTTTTGTCCTGCAATTTAATATCATGTGAATACGGTAATTTAACTATACTTTCATTTTTACTCTCTAAAAATGACTTCATCTGCAGATGGAATGTTCCTGTTTGAAGTTGATCGTGTTCTTAAACCTGGGGGATATTTTGTCTTAACCTTACCCTCAAGCAGACCTCGGGGAAGTTCATCACGGGTGAAGAAAAATAATATCTTGACCCCAATGGAAGAGCTGACCCAAAAACTCTGTTGGACCCTTCTAGCTCAGCAAGATGAGACTTTCATTTGGCAGAAGACTGCAGATATTGATTGTTACTCATCTCAGTAAGGATTTTTGTGAAACGCCTTGCTTCATTAATGATAAACTGTATATTTATGATGATCGATATCAACAACTGTTACTTGTGCTACTGCACTTGGTTTCCTGCTTCATTGGACACTCAATGAATTTTACTAACATATTTTATAGATTCAGAATGACATCCGCTATCTTTCATTGTAGGAAGCAGCATGGTATACCTCTATGTAAAGAGCATGATGATAGTCAATCGTATTATCAGCCTCTTGTACCATGTATAAGTGGGACATCTAGCAAGCGCTGGATTCCCATTCAGAACAGATCCACCGGACCTGAACTAAGTCCGGCTGAGCTTGAAATTCATGGTAAGTATCACTTGAAAGTTTTGTCCCTAACTCCTCACTACTGCTAATATTCTATCCCATTCATATTCATTTTCTCATGTTTCTCTCTTTACTATACAGGAGTTCAGCCTGAAGACTTCTATGAAGATTTACAATACTGGAGATCTGCTCTTAGGAATTACTGGTCTTTGCTTACCCCATTAATTTTTTCAGACCATCCAAAGAGACCTGGAGATGAAGACCCATTGCCTCCATTTAACATGATACGCAATGTGATGGACATGAATTCTAAGTATGGCGGTTTTAACGCAGCCCTTCTGGAGGAAAAAATATCAGCATGGGTTATGAATGTGGTTCCTGCTAGTGCTTCAAATGCAGTTCCTCTTATACTTGATAGAGGTTATGTTGGCGTTATTCATGATTGGTAAGTGGTTTCTTGTTCTTTGTTTTAGGTGTAGGTGAGTTGTTGAATGTAATATAGACTCTAGACAAAATGTTGCATGCAAGCCATGATTGGTAAAATTTTGTAATTATACAGTTACAACTTTCAAATTCATATTATGTACCTACCTCTTGTAAGCATTCCCCTGCGTCGAACAATCTTGGCTGTCTTTGCTAGTGTTGGAGAAGAAACAATTGGGGTTTCTAGCATAATAGATAATTTAGTATTTAGTGTGTGTGTGTGTGTGTGTTTGTGATAGGATACCAAGAGAAGTACCTAGATTCTGGGTCTCATCAGTTTGTGTGTAATTCATGGTGTCTTACTTAACTTTCTTAATTTTGTTTCCTTTTGAGACAAATCTGAAGATAGAATGAGGCATGCATGTATGCACTTGAAGTATTTTCCTGAAACTACTTGTCTTGGTTCATTGCAAAATCTTGTTTGCGAAAAATCCACTTCATCTCTAAATTCTCTTCTCTTTGGCGTTCACGCCTGTGAATCTCCTTAAATGATAAAGTCAGTACTTCCGTGCTTTTGAATAACTAAATCTTGACCTTGCTATTGATTTTCAGGTGCGAACCCTTTCCTACCTACCCCCGGACATATGACTTGCTTCATTCTAAAGGACTTCTATCACATATCACTTCAGAAAGATGCAGCATGATTGACTTATTCTTGGAGATGGATAGAATACTTCGTCCGGAGGTAATCCCTGCTCTCATGGTCATGATTGCTTTTCTAGAAAATTATTTCCGTAATATTTGAACTCTGTATTAGGCCAAAGAATATCTTCCATTTGAAAAGAAGAAAACTAATTTGGCCCTTCCTCTCTCTTGCATTTCCATCTCTTCTCCTCAAATCCTCCTAAAGCATGATCCACAGGAATTTTCTCCTCAACCCCCTTGATTTTGCTGACTTGTGCTCACTTGTTCTTGTAATGCCACAATGCAACGTCAAGATAGTTCGTTGGATATTCTGTTTCAATGGTAGTAGCTATCATTATTTCAGCATATTTGAATGTCCTGGTTAAGTAGAGCAATTAGGGGAGGGGGAGACCCATAGAATGCCTGAATTCCTCTAATATGTTGCCATGTTGGCATTATTGATTGGCAGGGATGGGTAATTCTTTCCGATAAAATGGGAGCTATAGAGATAGCCCGGAGATTCGCAACACAAGTACGTTGGGAAGCAAGGGTAATTGACCTTCAAAACGGCAGTGACCAGCAGCTACTTGTTTGCCAGAAACCGTTTGTGAAAAAATAATTGAGCAGCAGTATGTTTCACCAAAGGCTGAATGACATTTTTTTGCTCTGGTAATTACTCTAACCCTGTATATTTTGGATATCATATAATTAGTAATTTAAAATTAGAGGACATAGATGCATTAAAAGCCTTGTGTTGAAGATTTAGGTTTTCTTTGGGGTGCACCAAACTAGACATTGGATCACAATCGGTCTTTTTTGTGGATCATCATCTTTTGAATTGTCACAACAAATCTTCCATTAATACACCCAAAAGGGGTAACTTGGTTGGTTAGAGATGATCTCATCTTTCTTTCTGAACTTGGCTTCTTTGGATAGTAATGCCCTTTAGTGAACACTTGAATTGAATCCTTCAAGAAGCATTGTTGTGCATTGCAATTTGGCCACTGTTTGGAATGTTGTTATGATGAGACCTGTCAATAAGTAATTCCTTCAATTTTACCTAGTAATTAAATTGTTCAAAGCAGTTCAAACCTATATCATACGAACTGCTGTGAGCTGTCTGATCACTAAGGGGATATTTTGGTCAATTTCCAGAGAAGGGATTGTTTAGTTGGCACAGCATGTATATAGTGCTCTGAGACTATGATGTTTTGCCATCTTTTCCACGACAGATTCAGAATATGATGAAGCTATGTAGATTGTGAAGTTTCGCCATGAAGTTAGCAACAGTTTTTTCTTTCTTTTTTTTTTGTGGGTCAAAGGCGTTTGTTGTAATTCATTCATCCTTATCGTTGTTAGTTTCTTTTTATTTTTTCAAAATGATTTGTTTATTGATCGCCATTGGACTAGAAGCCTTCATCTGAACACTATCTAGCTGTGGGGAAAGAAAATCAAAAGGAAATGTGAATGGCTACAGAATCAAAGAATGAAATTAAGAATTTAACTCTCTTTTCCCCTCAGTTTGTATTCCAACTTGGCCGGCTAAGGTTCGCTTTAGAAAATATTTAGGAGCTGGACTTGACATGCGCGATGGAATATGATGAAATTAATTAAAAAGGTCAAAAAATGATGCCTGATTAGGGTCAGCCTAATAAAAAAGAGAGAAGAATTAATCACCGATTGAAGAAGGAAGCTTAGGCCGAAGCAAACACACCAACTCAAAATCCCAAAAAGAAGAGGCAAGAACTGAACTTGTTGGGCTGACGCAGCACCAAACCCCAAAAGGTCATCCAAAAGACGACATGAATCCCTTTCATCTGTTGAAAAAAAAAAGAATCTCTTCATCTACTTTTTTTTGGGGTAGAAAGTGCATTCATTCACTTAACAGGACAAATGAGTTTTACAGCAAAGGCATCATCCTTCATCAACATCCATATCATATGAATGGTAGGAGGTTGATCCAAAATGAGAAAATAACTATCAGGACAATGAGCTAGCCTAGCTAAGTAATCAGGCATAGCAAGGTGTTCCCTACAAGTGTGTCTAAAAATGATCTGCTCTGTTAACAATCATGTTGATGTCTTCAATAACATATAAAAAGGGGTGATTTTCATTACTGCCTCCAAATTAATGGCTTCCAAATAGTCAGTTTAAATAATGATTGCCTTGAGTCCATGAATAATCACCAACATTGAGTTTGATAATATCCTTCATTGGGTTGAACAGTTTGGTGCATTGATAAGTCTTGATGCAGGGGATTTTGAATGTAAGCTTTTGCTTGTACCCTACATACAATCAAAGGTATATGCGATCATCATTTGTTACGTTTTAATTAAGATTTATGTAGCGAAAGTTGATACATTTTTGGGAGAAGAAAACAGGGGGATGTTTACATACTGAAACATTCAAATGTGATTACTTGAGGCTTAAACAGGTAAATAATTATTTTTTTTGTTAAGAATGTATTCTTCCATTTAAAGTAATCATATTCGAAACATTATCAGAGATTAAATGTATACCCATTGAGACTTAAAACTTTGTTTATCACATTATGAATTACTTAGAGATGCAATTTTACCTCTAAAATAATAAAAATGGAGTATTTCCACCCTTCATCTAATCGTCTTTTGATCACCATTATTTCTCATGATAATTGATAATAAAATTAATTTGCGTGAATCAATAGAAGAAGGAAAACAAATTGGCTATTAAAAACTTAGACATATCCTCACCATAACATTAATTTGCGTGAATCAATAGAAGAAGAAAAACAAATTGGCCATTACAACCTAGCAGCATAAAAAAAGTTAGAGATGTTGAACGAGCCATTACAAATAGACTTATTGAAGGTTTCATTGGCGTGCATTCAAATTTAAATCTAAATTTCACAGTAAAACCTATATTTTTATAATTGGCGCTGAACGAGCCTATAAAAACACTTCGACCTACCAAACGGCCATAAAGCACGGAATGAGAGCAACGCTACATCACGATTTGAGCGGTTCCTCTTTCAAAGCCTCTCATCGACGGTTCAGATCCAGTCTTCCTCTCTCTCCTCCACTTCTCGCTCCGTCTTCAACTTCTATATAAAGAAATCTCTCGAAACTCTCCCTTCTAATTTTCCTTCGTCTCCGCTCTATAAAAAGTTCGTTGTCTGCAGCTTTCCCCCCTCCCCCTCCCAGGCTCCGTCTTGTTTCCTTTTGTTCTCGTTTTGTCATCACATTTCTCTGAAACAATGTCGGCCGAGAAGGAGAGAGAGGGCCACGTTTACATGGCCAAGCTCGCCGAGCAGGCCGAGAGATACGAGGGTGCGTTTTCCACCCCCTTCTTCTTGTTTTTTTCGGGTTTTTGTGTTTTTCTATGCCTACAATTTTTTTTTCTGGATCTGCCTTCTGTTTTGGTGCTGTGCTTGCGCTCGATTAGATAGTGTGGTTTGGCTTTCCCGTTTCTTCTATTGATTGATTGGAATTGTGGCTTTAGATGCACCGCATTCTGTGTATGGATTTGGGTTTTTGTTGCTGTTGAGGGGTCAAGCTGTAGATTTGGCAAATTTCTTGGGAACCCGTTTTCTTGACATTATGTGGCTGATGAGTTGCTGGGTAATTTTTTTGGATTAGTTTAATTTTCGAACTCCTTTATTTATCAATCGCGCATGTCTAGTGATAGATGGGAAACAATTTTAATGTGGTGATTTTGGAAGCTGTTATGGATTAATGGCATTTTCTTTTTACAAAATTGGTTTTACGGAGACAGAACGGCATAATCCCTTTGAGTGGTTATTTCGAAAGCTGAAGCAGTGAAACAGATTAACGATATTTTCCTTTGTTTTCTTGATCTCGTCTGTTTCTTTTCAATAGTGCACTGAAAGGAGATTCTCTTCTTTCTTTTTAACAAAATTATGCACCTTATTATCATGATTCATGTACCTCTTTGTTTATATCTGGCCTTGTGAAGAAGTTATCGAGCATACCGAAGTGTTTAGTGAGGTTGATGACGAGTTCTTGCATGTATATGGTAGTCCAAGTTGGAGAGTACTTAAAATTTTTTAGTACATTATAGATGTTATGAAACTTAAGATTTTTCATGCAGAAATGGTTGACTTCATGAAGAAAGTAGCAAAGCTTGATCTCGATCTAACCGTGGAAGAAAGGAACCTCCTCTCAGTAGGATATAAAAATGTCATTGGTTCACGGCGAGCCTCATGGCGCATAATGTCCTCAATTGAACAGAAGGAAGAGTCTAAGGGAAACGAGCCAAATGTTAAACTGATCAAGAGTTATCGCCAAAAGGTTGAGGAAGAACTATCCAAGATTTGCGGTGACATTCTGACAATCATTGATGAGCATCTGATACCCTCTTCTGCATCAGGAGAAGCCACTGTTTTCTACTACAAGATGTGAGTGATGTTGCTGTGTTATATTCCAGTGCAACTTAATTGATTTATTCAGTTCCTTTCCCTGCCAGATGCAACTGATTGCATTTGTTGCCACATTAGTTTATTTAATATTTATTTCCTTAAATTGATACAAGAGAAAGAGAGAATCTGTGTGAATCTGATGGTTTTTATTGCCAGTTTCTCTTGTACTGTCTGTTTATCACATGATGCGCTTGGCAGTCGCAAGTCTTATCCTGATTGGTCCTTGGTCCTCTATTGGGAGTCCAAATGCAGTTAGAGTCATGGACCAAATAGTTTGTTTTCTGCTACTTTCATTCTGTGATGTGACGTATCTTGCCCCACGTTTGCAAAAACCTTGGCTCGTTTGGAAAAGCAGTAGAGAAGTACTTTTATGCAAATCGAGGCAAATATATGAAGGAGATTATCTCGTTTTGCAGAAAAACCTATTGAATGTAATTTTGGGCTCCTGAGAAGCTTTGCCAAACGGAACCCTTATCTCTTTCTGCCTTTTTCCAGGAAGGGTGACTATTATCGGTATCTTGCTGAGTTCAAGACTGATGAAGAAAAGAAAGAGGCAGCTGATCAGTCACTGAAAGCATATGAGGCATGCATTTTTCATCTCTTATAGCTTAATTGGTTCATAAAAGATCTTATATTTTATAATTTATTGCACTGTCGCTTGATGAGTATAAAACCATTTCTATTTGTAGGCTGCTTCAGCCACTGCAAACAAAGATCTTCCATCAACACACCCAATCCGTCTTGGACTTGCACTCAACTTCTCTGTCTTCTATTATGAGATCATGAATTCTCCTGAAAGGTATTCCACTGATTCTCTCAGTCTACACAGGCGCCAAAGTTCCTTTATTATTAGCTTTTGCACTTATGTCACAACTGAAACCTATAACAGGGCCTGTCATTTGGCTAAACAAGCCTTTGATGAGGCAATTGCGGATTTAGACAGCCTGAGTGAAGAGTCATACAAGGACAGCACTTTGATCATGCAGTTGTTGAGAGACAACCTGACTCTTTGGACCTCTGATTTGCCTGAGGATGGAGGTATGATATTGATTGAGACCTGATGTTATTAGATACCTTTGAGTAGATCTTGCTGAACAGTGATGCCCCAAGACGAAAACAAGGGGATACCTTCATGTAGATTCTCAACTCTCATGACAACTCTCTCCTTACTCTCACGCATCCGTTCCCTCTTTTCCCTTCATTATGTGTCTGAAGCTGCATAACCAAAAGCTTAAGATTGTACCGTTCACTTGTGATATTTAAGCTCTAATGATGAGATGCTCTCACGCAGGTGAAGATGGCAACAAAGTTGAAGAGTCCAAACCTGCTGAACCTGAGGTATCTAGTGAATATGTTACGTGATTTTTCTGTGGTTCCTGTTTCAGAACTTGTTAATTTTTGTATTGTTCGAAGTACCGATAGATTTTGTATTTGGCAGAAGGAGCAGAAGGAGGAATAAGGTACTGATAAACATGTAACAAGGCAGTCAGATTTCGGTTGTCTTGCAAACGCGGTTACGCGGACTATGACCACACGACCTTGATATTGAAAGTTAGCAAAAGTTGGGTTTTGGGCTGTCATTGTTATTTTGAACTTTTATCAAATCTCTAGAGCACTGGCCAGTTTTAGCAACGGATTCTTTTTACATGTACTCCATTTACTTATAAGGCTTCTATTTTGGACAGTCTTTTTTTTAAAAAAAAACACATGAAGCTCTTTTTTAGGCCTTTTTTAATTGGACTTCTGATTTCTGAATTCCGGTTGGCCCGGTTCGGCCCATGGAACATAAAAATATATGTTTTGCACGATTAGTATTTCTGAACAACCATTTATATATTACTAATACGTAGGGAAATTTGATAAATTTTCATAGATGGATGAGTGGATGTGTGCATGATTTGTGTTAGATTCCCAAACTACTCCTTAATGACATGTCCAAACATGTCATTTTTCATGGCATTCATTGATAGGAAAAATATTAATTTTGGTTATAGAGTTTTAGTTAATTTTAATTAAGGAACCAATTGAGATGATATATCGTTCATATGGCAATTCACAAGTTATAATATCTTATGGCTGAATTTCATCAATTAATGATAAAACACGCCTAATTCAGAGATTAAAATGAAGTTTAGTGAATAATTTTGTTCTTATTAGGATTGACCTTCGCCTGTCAAATAGTTTTTAAAGTCGATTCACAATTGAAGATCATATGATATTAATTACAAAAAAATACTTCCCTGGTTTCAAAATATAAACCTCAAACTTAGGGTGGGAACTGATTTTCTATAGGGTTAAGGTGTAATTTTAACAATTAAGTTTTACGTTAGGAGTGTTCGGAACCATAAAATTTTGGAATGTGTAAAAATACACATAACGTTATAAAAGTGGTGCAAAAAAAACACCGTTAATTTAACAGTTACTTTTCATCTGTGGGTCCCACAAAATCATTTTTTTTGCCACCGCGTCATCTCTTCTTCGTTTCTTTCTTTTTCCCTCTCTCTCCTCCAGCTCTTCTTCTAACCCAAACATTGGTTGGAGCTCTGTAGATACGGTTTGACCCTGATTGGAGTGGGACAGGAGTTGTACTGTTGTGAGTTTTACTTGACCTTTACTTATCTTATTCTGCAGCATTTGTATCCTTCTCCAGTTCTGCCACTTTAAAAGACAGAATTAATTTTCGTCATAATCAGCTTTATACTATTATGCTTGACCAAACAAACTATAAACATTAATGAACTTGTTGATGAGTCGTGATTGGGCAAGCAAGAAAAAGAAAAGTTTATGCAACTGTGTTTTTGATGATTGAGCAGAGGCATATGGATGTGAGTGCGAAATGGCATCATGGAGTTGCCAAGGAAAGTGGAGCATGTTGTGATGAGAATCAATGGCCACTCTTGCTACTTACCAAGTGGCACCCACACGCTCACCACTCTCCAGATTGCAGAAATGCCAATTCAAAAAGCATTAATCATCTCCCAAATATATATCTCACCTAGTGAACTATTATAGCTCAGCATATATAGCTAGCTCTATGTAAAAGAAGAGAACCTCACTGGCTTCACTTAGCTTCCATACCTGAAATGAATTAAGAGGATCAGCGAAGATGCCATTGACTCTCATCACAAGCTGCACCATTCACTCAACCATGCCGATTCAGAGAGCGAGAGATGAATAATAATAATGCTGCTGCAGCAGAAGATTGTGATGCGGTTGCTCCACTTATTATATATCGTTATATATATCTGCTATGCTAGAGAAGGCGTTTGGGATGACGAGTCATGAATATGAAATGAGGCATCATGGCAAGCTGGAGAGTCGCCTACTGTGTGATGAGAGATGAAGGAGGGGTCATGCAAGTCTGGTATTTTAATTAAATTGCAGATGCACGGCATCAATAATTCAGGGACGATCGAGAGAAGAGTTGAATATAAATTTTGTTGTGATGGGGGCATGTGTGTTTGGGATGATGCGGGTGCGTACCAGCGGTGAAGCCGGGACCTACTATCAGTAGGAATAATTTTTTCATTTTCAAATAAATGATAATAAATTTACTAATATAGATAATGTAAGTGGGTTCAAATTTTAAAAATCAATGTATGCATATTAAAAAGTCTCATGCTATTTACATAACTATCCAAAAATTGACTGGAGGTATTTGCCCACACTCACATGCAAGTGGCTCTGCCACCGGTGCGTACACTCGTGACAGCACCGCCGACACGTACACTTGTGCCATGACCAGTGTTTGGGTTAGAAGAAGAGGAGCTGGAGGAGGAGAGGGAAAGAGAAAGAAACGAATAAGAAGAGATGATATGGCGAAAAAAAAAACATGGGGAGTAGATGAAAAGTAACGGTGAATTAACGGTATTTTTTCATCACTTTTATAACGTTATGTATATTTTTACATCTTCCGAAATTTTATGGTGTCGGACGCTCTTATCGCAGAATTTAATTGTTAAGATTGCACCTTAACACTTTTTTATATAAGCCACAATTTGGTTGTCTTGCTCCCTTTCATCTTTTTTATAAACAACTACCTAAATTATATAAATCAAAATAATGATTAAAATTAATTAAAAATGATGAATTTGTAAAAGATGTTACTTTTTTTCTCAACCTAATTATTTTAAATAAAGTTAAATTATTGTTTATGTATAAGGTTGCTTGTAAATTGGATGGAAGGGATATTGTTTATTGAGTTTTTCTTAATTGATTATACATTGCTTTCATCACTTACTCGTTGTTCGAGTAAGGTAGACTAGATGTTGGCAAAACTGGAAAGGGGGAAACAAAGTAGTAATAATTAAGATAAGCACTTTTGTCGTGAGGGTTTGGTATAACGGTGGAGAAGTATTTTTACTATTTATGAGGTAAATGTATAAAGAAGATTATCTCGTTTTGCGGAAAAGCATTATTGAACGTGCATTTGACTTTTTCAAACGCTCCGACAAACAAACCCAATACTGCACACTTGGTTGACAACTACGTGCTTGTTTAGGAACTTTGTTCTTCCAACGATTTATGCAAGATGAAACAAAACCATCTTAAAATCCGTAAAAACCATCTCGAACTCTATAAAAATCATTTTGAAATCCATAAAACCATTTAGAAATCTGTAAACTCCTTCCTTCCAATAAAACTCCTTCATTCCAACGGAGTTCCCAAACACACACTTCGTCTATGACTATGAACCTTCCTCTCTCACTCACCATTAATATTTAAATTATTGAAAACGCCATTCATCACGCTCTCTCCCTTGTCAAATTTTGTTTAGGGTAAAAAGGCAAATTATTTTTGCGTCACACTCCTCTCTCTTTCAAAAAAAGCAAATTGCTTGGAGAGGAAGGAAAGCAAATTCCTTTATATTAAAGTATACTTTTAATCCTTTATGTTTGTATCAGGTTTCATTTTAATCCTTTAAGTTTAAAAAGTACACTTTCAATCCTTCAAATTTAACGCCGTTAGTTTCTCTTAACGGAAATTGTTGATGCAATAAAACGTTGATAAAGCATACTCTCATTTTAATTTTAATTTAATAATATAATAAATTTGATATTTTAAATTGTATAAAATAAAAAAGATTTAAAATAACAGCGTTAAGTTTAATGAGTCAGCAATTTCCGTTAAGAGAAATTAACAATCTTAAATTTGAGGGACTAAAAATGTATTTTTTAAATTTAAAAAATTAAAATGAAATTTAAAACAAACATAAATGATTATTCCTTTGTTAAATATAGTATTTGTCCATTTCGACATTCATGTCTAATGAATATTGAACCCGTAATCTCTCATCTAACGTTCAAAATATAAATCATGCAACTTCAAACTCAAATGTTTAGCATTTGCCAAATTAAAACTTCTCCAGATCCTGTTTCGACTCTACGAAGTTGGCTCTTTTAAGTATCCGGACATTGCTCTTTAATTGTCAGATCTTTTCATATTTATATATTCACCTCCCTTGGAATCAAATAGCGTTTTCGTTTAATTGTTTCGCTTCGTGAGAAAAGAATGGCTTCTGCAAGTAACCCGGTCCACTTTTCAGTTCAAAGACCTCGAGTTTCATCGCTTTATTTGCTAACAAGAAGAATCTCGACCAACCATGGTTTGCTTAAAGCTCGTTCGCTCGAGCCTAAAGACTCAAGTTTGGCGTTTTCGCCATTGTCGGAGAATGGGAAGATCTGGGAATTGTGCATTCTGGGAAGCCG
>JANTPZ010144313.1:0-14251 GCA_025593235.1 Vachellia pachyceras | reverse complement strand
ATTATAGTATGGCCATACATTTCTCAGACTCACTCATCGATGGGCCCAGTAATATCTCTCAACTAATGCGAGGGACAAATTCCATCTTGATCACTCACATTCCTCCACATGAAAACCCTTAAGCCCGATTATAGCCTTTATCATCACCCGGTCAAAGGTGACTTTTGACTAGGTCAAAGCTTAGTGACTTTCATGTAGGAATCCATGATGATCTCAGGTCAAATGGCATTGTGACGTGATTACATATGAGATAAGCTAATGACTTAATCCATGCAGCTTTCTCATAGCGGGTCGGTCCATCACATTGTACTCTTACAAGTGCCTATGACTTTGACTCGTATCTCCATACCTTATCAAAGTCATACTGGTCTTACTTTATCTTTGTTCCCACATAGATAACCGACCAGGGACATTTAGGACAAAATTCATAATTTGCCTATTGATGCAATTATCATAATAAACATGCAAAAGTTATGATAATTAAATGGAGAAAATAGATTAAAATAAATAATGTGTGAAGCACAATGATTGGCCCCTAGGGCACAATTTCCAACATTCTGTACATACGTCTAAACTTCCTGACGACCATTGCCAGTTCTTCATCCTCCACATCATCTTCCTCATCCTTTGTTTCAGTCTTTTTTTTTCTTTCCCCTTAATGGTTTTAAGGGTCAGCCCTTTCTTTTTCTTGACTTCTATGTTGGATAGCTCCTTTTTGAAATTTTTCTTGCTTTCATACTCAGCAAGGCTTCCAAAAAGAGCTGCTACTGAAGTCATTGATTCAGCACGGGATTCTTCTATGGCTGTGACCTTAGCTTCCCATTTGCTAGACAAAAAGAGGAATATTGAGAGATTTACAGATAATGTAATGAATAGCTTTTATTGCTCAGAATGTTCGTCATCTATTTCTGTATTGAATGCTAGGCTTTTTATAGTTGAGAAGTAATAAAGTATCTGTTAGACTCCATTTAATAGCTGTTACTCTAAACAACGACCATCTGGTTCTTCATTAATAGCATTTAATGTGGCTCAATCAGACAACGGCAAAGGTTGCCGATGAACGTTAAAGTTTCTGAGTCTTAGACCACGCCTGTGCTTCATTCCCTATTTAATGTCTCAAGCTTATGCATGTATGAGAGCAGTTAGTATTTAAAATGTTGTTATACAGATAAGGAAAGTAGGTGCATAGCGTAGGTTAAGTGTGTCAGTAATAAAAGTTGTTAGAAAAGCAGTGCTCGAGCATGGCTCCATCAATGCTCGAGTATTACGTAATTTTTCAAAGAAGAGTTTAATGCTTTGACGCACTGCTCGAGTATTGTATAAAAGTGTTTAAAAATAATCTAAATACTCGAGTGTTAAATCAAGATGCTCGAGTGCTGTTAATGCTTCTTAAGTTTACTTGAGCATTCTGGGAAAGTATTGAAAAATGTAAACTTTAAAAAAGTCTTAATACTCAAGCACTAGATCATGGTGCTTGAGCATTGTGAGTGCTTGCAGAGCGTGTTGGAGCATTTTAGAAAGTATGAGTGAACAGTAAAAAATTTTAGCTTGATGCTCGAGCATTGGAAGCTAGTGCTCGAGCATTGGTAATACTTAAAGTCAATGCTTGCAGTATTCACTCCTAGTGTTGTGTGAGACATATCAATACTCTAGCACTGTCAAGTTATCCTTGAGCATTGGCTCTGCTGGAAGTCCTTGCTCGAGTATTATTTGACAATATTGAAGAAAGACTCAATACTCGAGCACTGTGTTACTAGTGTTCGAACATTGGCTATGCTGTCAACCAATGCTTGAAGTAAGGACTGACAGTATTATCAAAAACTCCCAATTCTTTAGCACTGTTTCTTAGTGCTCGAGCATTGGCTATACATTCAGCCAATACTTGAAGTGTTGACTGAAAGCAGTTTCAGAAACCATCAATACTCGTGTACTGTGGTCCAGTTCTCGAGCATTGGCTTGTGCTTTCAGCCAATACTTGGAGTACTGCTTGACAGCACTGACTGAGTGCTTTGACTTAGCCCAATACTTGAGCACTGGGTGCTAGTGCTCAAGCATTGGCAATGCTTGAAGGCTTTACTAGAGTGTTGAGTTAGAGTGTTGCTTAAAAACACATTTTCCAAGTTATAATGCTCAAGCATTGAGATCCTATGCTTGAGTATTTTTCACAATTTAACTTAATACTCGAGTATACTCAGCAAATACTGATCTAACACTTTGGGAAATAGCTTGTAACAGTTCCAAAACTTATTTTCAAATTCATCATTCCTTTAGCATAAGATATCCATTTTATTATGATCAAAACAAGGTACCAACATTTAGCTGAGCTTCTTAACCTTGAAGACTGACCTGATCTTAATTATGGGAGATATCTTTCAAAAATATATGATCTCTACCCTTAACTTTAACGGTCGTCTTCTCTTATTAGCATAGTTGACTTACTTATCAGTCACATCTTTATTGGCTTTATCTTCTTAGCCATTCAATTACTGTTTAGAATCTTTCCAATCTCTTCCTTTGCTATAGTTTCTTGACCGTTACTAACTGGCCATCCCTTTTCAAAGATAAAACTTCTGAGCCAAATCTTATTTGCTGCCTCACATTTAATTGTTCATCTCCTTTAGTTAGCCTTACTATTTGCTAACGTTGACTTTCTGGCACTTTCTGCATCTTTGCCCTAAATGCACTATGTAGTCATTTTATTTCATTACTGGGTGAGTTCCTTTAATCAAAAGGGCTTATCTTATTATCTTTCTTTTCTTCATACTCATAGCCTCACAATAGGCTTTGGAGAGATATAACATTCATTACTGAACTTTAGCATTCTGAATTTTAGCACTCCATTAGGGAACTTTTAAGATTTCTCACTTTCCTTGGCTCTTTGGTGCTTTATGTAATATCCACCTTTTTTTGTAAATTTGAAATAAATGCCAAACCGATAGCTATGAGATGAGAAAAGGCCCAGAGAAATAAAGAACAGGAAGAGTGGAAGCCAGTGGACTAGAAAGACTACGGGTAAGTTAATCCTAAAGCTTTGAAATTTCTAAATATATAAGCTACGGACATAAATGTCATTAAGTATAAAGACCAAGGGCAAAATGGTCATTGGGCATAAAAGGTCAAACCAGTAGTCAAAAGTCGAGTTAGAGCCCACAGATAGAAATCACGGAAAAAGATGATGCCGATGAGTTGGACTGTAACACTCCTTATTTTCCCCTATAAACTTCATATTATATCACTATTGAAGCAATTTAGGGCCTTAGATAACTTAAATTAACTAAAGAAGTGAACTTGAAAATTTCATGTTTAGGTTACTATTCACTTGGTCATTTTCCAGATTTCTGACCCAACTTTGAAAAATCATAACTAATTCTAGAAAAATCGAAATGGAATGGTTCAAATTTATATTTAAAGCTTATGAAGTGATATACAGGGTAAAAATACTCACTGGTTCCAAAACGTGCCCAATTTATACAGTTTATTGCGTGAAGTTGCACTGTTCATATGGTCATTTTTCAATTTTCCAGGTTTTTCTCTTAACTTTGGAAAATCATAACTTCTTGTATAAAAGTCCAATTTCAGCAAACTTTGGCTTGTTATAAACTTTACCATATGATATATTTTTACACCAAGTTTTAGATCAATTGGGATTCATTTACTATTTTTCCTCATAACCCAAACTTAGGGAATTGAAAAGGGCATTGGACCCTTTTTATCTTGCAACTTTATTTATTTCCTACCAATTGATCTCATTCCTTTTTACGCCCCTTTTTAACCATATAATAATGTTAAGTTCAGATACTATAATTCACATGGTATATACCTGAAGCATGAAGGAGTTTAGATTACAACTCATCCAAATAACTCATACATATACATTAAACACTTTGCATAGTTTAACAACTACACCATTATATCATACTTCAATATCTCTACTCACCTTTCCTTTGCCCTTGCTTAAACTTGCACCTAAAATGGTTAGTTGGGGAGGGTGAGATTTCAAGGAAATCCCAGTAGAAAACACTCTAATAATACATCGACATGCATGATTATTAAATGAAATCAAGTATGCCATGTAATAGGAACAATCAATCAAGTTTCCACCAAGTCAAGTCAATCATTGCATAACAACCATCATGCTTTCACACAAGTAAGGTTTCATAATTTAAATTGCTACAACCACACAACAAACATGGCAATTAACACATATATATAATCAATGCAAAGTAGATGCCAAAGTTAGGAGCATTGCTACCTTGTCCTCTTAATTCCACCTCGAACTTGAAGCTTTCTTGGAGAACTTTCCCGATAGGTTCCTTGGCTTCTCAACTTCCTAAACACCATTCAATAACATAATCATCATTTTCAGATCATCAACAATGAAAAAGAATTGCAAAAACGCAATGTAATCTCTTGCCCTTTTTAAGCACCTTAAAGCTTTGTAACTTGATCTTATGATTTCTAATGCTTCCCAAAACTTTCTCTTACTTATACCCTACACAATTTTGCCTTCTAAACTCAATGGAAGCATTAAAATCATCAAAATCCAACTCCTTCCCCACATTCCAGATCTGACCGAAAAATAGAACACAAGCACACACTTGTGATTTTCAAACTTTCTTCACATATAATGACATGTTCTTGATCCCAAAACACTTCTCATGGATTATTTAGCTCAAAAACAACTCTTCCTAATCAAATATAAAATTGAACATCACCTCCCGTTAGGTTTTGAGATTCCAAAAATTCATACAAACAACAAACCCAAGCAATATATACATCAATCTACTCCTTATCATTTCAAGGAGTGTTTTGCAACCTTTAATTTCTTCTAAATCCCTCTCTTTCTCACTTTCACCATCATGAAACCTAACTTTCAATCTTGAGAAAGAGGGGTTTAATCAAGAAATTAATCCATGAAAAAGGTAGAGGAGGTTGTAAGGATCAAGAAAATGTATAGGTTTGGGTGGTAAAGCTTAACTGCGGAGTTCTTATAAAATTTCACTCGTTAGGCTAGATCTGACTTTGGGTTGTCCATGTAATATCCACCATTTTCTGTAAATTGAAATAGAGGTCAAACTGATAGTTATGAGATAAGATAAGGCCCAGAAATAAAAGTACAGAAAGAGAAGATGTCAATGGACTAAAGAGACCTTAGTCAATTTAGTCCTAAGGCTTTGAAATTACTAAGAATGTAAGCCAGTGACATAAATGTCATTAAGTATAAAGACCAAGGGCAATATGGTCATTAGATAAAAAGGGCCAAACCAGTAGTCAAAAGTCAAGTTAGACCTCACATATAGAAAGAGCAGAAAAAGTTGATGTTGATGGGCTGGATAACCCAAAGTCAGACCTGGCTCAGCGGGAGAAATTTTATGAGAACTCCGCAGTTAAGCGTTCTCACCCTGGAGTAGTGTAAGGATGGGTGACCTCCTGGGAAGGACTCAAAGGTCATTACATGAAAAGATTAAGGGTGAAAAAGTCAAGGGCAAAATGGGAATTACGAAAAGTTAGACAGTGTAAGGGCATTTTGGTTATTAAGAGAAAGTGTAAGGGCATTTTGGTCATTTGACAAAGTCAAAGTCAACGTCAAAAAGTCAATTGTTGACCAAAATATCAGAAAAATTCACAGATGCCCAAAAGATAGAGCAGCACTAACTGATTAACAGAGTTTTGACAGATTTCTGAAAATTGACCTAGATTTTTTATTTATAAAATTTTGAAGATTTAATGGTTGAAAATAATTATTTGAGGTATCAAGAGACCTCAATCAGTTGAGTTCAGGGCATAGAAAAATAAAGTGAATTTTATAGTAATTAATAAAATTATTGCCCAATATACGATTGAGATGAATTTCCCGATTTTAAGGAAAAAGGCCCGAAAATCCTGAAAATATAATTTTATTCAAAAATTAATTTTTGATAATCCGGAGGGAAATTTGGTGAAAGGAAAAGGGCTAGAGTATCAGGAAAAAATTATAGAAATTTTTAATGCCCTAAAAGTTATCTACCCATCAGAAATACATTTTTCAGGGATTTTCGGTAGCATAAAATTACCCTGTTATTTTTGGACTAATTTCAAGGGTATTTTTGGGAAAATATTTTTACGATATTAGTAAATGAATTATGGAGATTAAAAGAGGAATAAAATATCTCCAGAAGGGCAGAGAAAAATTTACTGGAATTAAGTTTTTTTTCTGGCGAAAGTTGTAATCGGTAGAAGCAATCGAATGGTAACTGGTTTGGTTAGAGTAACCAAACTCCAAATCAGATTTTTAGACCCAATTATTGCACCTTTATGGCAACCAATGAGATGAAAGCATGTGGAAGGAAGGTGGCTTAATCTAAGCCATTAAATATAACTTGAAAAACAAAACAAGATCTCATTCATTCATTTCTTTTTGAGTAGATTTTTTTTAATTAGCCATTTTTATCTCCCATCATCTCCATTTGGCAGCCATTCCCTTATCTTTCCAAGCTGAAAATTTCGTTCTCCACAAGATCAAGAAGAAAGAAGACAAGCTTGCCACACATAAGGTAAGGTTTACAAGCAATCAAACCACTACTTTTTCTTAAGCTTATAAACCTCCTCTTAAACTCTATGGGGTTGTTTTCTTGGATAACCCTCTCTTTTATGAGATTAGAGAGTTAGGGTTCTTGAGTTTCAAATGGGAAAAGAGAGGAATTTAAAGAAAACTAAAGATTACAAAGCATTTCGTGAGTACTAGAGAGCATCTTGATGTAAGTATGTGCTTGTTTTGGTTGTTGATTGTGATGGGTGAAATTTTTGGAAACCCTAACCTATGGGAGGGTTCTGTCCACGTGAACATGGAGAGGAGGAGAGTTGTGTTTGAATTATTTGATGCTTAGAAAGTGGTTTGGAAGAAAGTTTAAGCAAGTAAACATGAGAAAAGTTGAAAACTCAAAATTCCTTTGTGAATCTGTTTTTTTTCGGATGATCTGAACAAATAGAAGGAGTGGAGTTTTGATGATTTTGATACTTCCAATGGCTTTATAAGGCCAAATTGTGTAGGGTAAAAGTGAGAAAAGTTTTGGGAAGCATTAGAAACTATAAGGACAAGTTATGAAACTATAGGGTACCTTTATAAGAGCAAGGGGCATATGTTACGTTTTTGTGAGTTTTACATATAGTTGATGGCTTGTGAATGATAGTCACATTATTGAATGATGTTTAGGACATTGAGGAACCAAAGAGCTCATTGAGAAAGGCCATCAAGAGAGGCTTAAACCCTCAATAAAAGCTAAAGCCACAAGGTAGCAAAACCTTCTAACCTTAACTAATTTGCTTTGTAAATGTGTATGAATTTATGCATGACTTGTATTGAAAATTTATGATGATTGAAAGTGTGAATATGTGCTTTTGTGTGCTATGGCCATATGCATTTAATTGTTACATGTTGCACTTTTATGAATTCACACTTATATTGAAAGTTGTCATTCAATTTTATAAATTGTGTTCGAAAGTTTTGCTATTGGGATTTCCAAAAAATCTCATTATCCCCCCAACCAACCATATAGGTGGAATTTCAAACAAGGCTAAGAGCAAAATGAATGGTGATTCAAGAAGGCATAATGTTGTGCTTTTATGTACTAAAGCTATGTGTGATATTAAAAACTTATGTTTAAGTTTGTATGTGGTTTGTAAATTAAACCTCTGCATATGTGGTAGTCAAAGAGAGGTGAAAGCATGCGTTAAATATAGGCTAATGCATATTTAATTATGACCAAAAGAAGAAAGCAAGCAAGCATGCCAAGAAGAAAGGGAATGAGAATGGCAAAACCCCATAAAAGTGATAGTAAGGTTGATCAAAATCCCAACTTTGGTATGACGTGAAACAGGGCAAATGAACTCCGAATGAGTTTAATTTTTACAAAACAATAGTTCATTTGCAAGCTTTAAAATGAGCTAATGAACACTGAATTTGAAGTTTTGTATGAGGAGTTATGATGTTCCAAAGTTGGCAAAAAATCATAGAAAAGCCTGGGAAAATGAAAAATTACCAAATGAACAGTGCAACTTTGTGTAATAAATTGATTCAATTGGGCAAGTTTCTGACCCAATGAGTATTTTTCCCCAGTATAGGATCTTGAAAGATTCAAATAGAAATTGGAATCACTCGATTTCTATTTTTCTAGAATTAGGTATGAATTTTCAAAGTTGGGCCAAAATTCAGTGAATAGTAACTTTTAAAAATCAAATTTTCAGATTTGATTTCTTTTGACTTTTTAAGCTATTCAATGCCCAAGAATGGTTCCATAATGATATAAAATGAAGATAAAGGGGTTAGTTAAGGTGTGTTACACAAAGTTTGCTAAATTTGGATGTGTATATTGTTGATACCATTGTTTTGATGATAACAAAACCCCAAATTATGGCAGGATTTGGAATCTGAGATAGTGTTTGTGAAACTATATTAAAAATGTCAGTAGAGTTTTGAAACTTGAGTCCCAAATCTTTAAACTTCAAGTTCTATAATTGCTTTTCAAAACTGGATATTGAAACTAGAAGTTTGAAAAGAAGTTTTGCAGTCAAGTTCAAAAACTCGAGTTCCAAGATTGCAAAACTTGAAGTTCCATAACTTACAACCAAAACTAGAAGTCACAACCTGAGGTTTCAACTTCAAGTTTTCTCACCACGTTATAGAACTCGAGTTCTATCTTTTTCAGAACTCGAATTCCACAACTGTGACACAAAACTTCAAGTCATAACTTGAGGTTTTAGCTTCGAGTTTTGTCATCACGTTATAAAACTTGAGTTCCAAGTTTTTCAAAACTCGAGTTCCATAATTGTCTCTTAAAACTTGATTTTAAAACTGGAAGTTCCAACCGGAAGTTTTCACAGAACTCAAGTTCTGCTGTTTTCCAAACTCGAGTTCCATGCCTTGGAAATTTTATCAGTTCAAAAACTAGATGTACAAACTCGAGTTCTCACTGAAAGTTTTTCAAAACTTGAGTTTCTATTTCTCCAAACTTGAGTCTCGAGAGCTTTTTCAGCTGAACTGTTTTAGAACTTGAGTCTTCACTTTCATACCTTGTAGTTTTACAACTAGACTCCAAAACTTGATATCAAAACCTGAAGTTTTCCAATAAAAGTTTTTCAACTAGACATCAGAACTTTTAATGCAAACTCGAGTTATAACTTGAAGTTTCATTACATAAACTTGATATAATGAAACTCGAGTTATGAGATAATGATAACTCGAGTTCTCTCTTCTCTCTGACATGGGTTCTGACACAGCTACACCTACTGCTACCAGAGCTTTCCTCTTTCGTGCTGGAACATTTTGAATATTACCTAACTTCATAAATGCACTTTAGTTCTTTCATCTGAACAGCCAGGTCATCTGAGGAATGGAGACGAGCATTTACTTCATTGGCGTTGAACGCATTAATTACAGTCATTAATGACAGACCTGAAAAGCCACGAATGTGAGTAACGGACTAAAGCTTCTTTTTAATGGATATTGAATCTCTGAGTAACGACTAATGAATGAAGACTCAGATATAAATAAAGAAGCATTGAAGACAGGAAGAACATAAGAGAACAAACTTGAGAACGCCATTACTGTCTGCAACTACCTTTCTGTCATTTTGTAAATTTTTTCTTGTGAGCTTCAGTATTTGACTATCTACTATTCTGGAGAGTTTATCTTGTGTTGTAATCTTGTGAAATATTCAAGGTTGGGACCTTGAATCTGCTTTGTCATTTTGTAAATTATTTCTTGTGAGACTCAGCTTTGTTACATGTTGTTAGGGGGAGTGAGAATCTCCTTTGTAAAGGCCCAATGATTGAGCTTTATTTGTATTAGTTTTCTACTTGAATTTCCAGAGTCTTAGAGTCAATTTTAGCCCATACATGACCCTTTTGTGCTTAATTGAGATTAGGAGTTGTTGATTTGGATTAGTGTGATTTTGGGTACATAAGCCATGAATAATGATTTCTTGTGCTTAAATTCCATCATGAGCAAATAATACTGCCAATATTTGCTTGTTCATTTCAGGAACTCTGTACAAAATGGCAAGAGAAGCAGCTCCGGAGTATTTCGCCGTGACGCAATCTAACGTTCGCCGCGGCCAAAGTTTAAATAGCAGGCAAGAACTTTCGGGAGAGGTTCGCCGCGGTGAAACCTTAAGTTCACTGCGGTGAATATCGCGCATCAACACCAGAATTTTACTCCAGATGGAAAATAACCCACCCAACTTTAGAGATCCAACCCAGAATGGTTTATTCATTCCATTTAGGGTATTTTTGTGGGATTGGTGAAAGGGATGCTGCTGAAGAAGAGAAAGGGAGAGAAGAGTCACCATAATCCATTATCCTTCATCTCCACACACACACACTAAACTCTACCCCATTTTTCATCACCATCTATCATTCTATTATGCCTCAATCATCCACATGTATCTCGATTTAACCATCCATGAGGAGCTGAGCATCTCCATCCTCTTGAAGATTAAGTGAGCCGGAGTTCGAAGTGCCGAAAGGGGAGTATTTGCTTTCAATCTGTATTTACATTATAGATTACTTGGATTCCAAGTTGGACTTTGTAATTTGTGTGTAAATGCTTGGTCTCGATTGAGCCAAACTTGGATTATTGTGTATTGAGTTGCTTTGTGATTGACAAAGTAGAATGGAGTTCATTTTTCTTATTCAATGAAATCTTGTTGTTCTCTTCTATCATCCTTGTTGTGCTTGGTTTTTAAGTCAACAATGTGTGGAGTTGATTTTGTCACTTTGCGATTTCCGTACACACACTAAGTGTTCTTAAAGGATTTCATGAAATGGAGTTCATTTCATGATATCTCTGACATGTCGAGTTGTTGGGGGGTTTTTAACTACGAAACTTGGTGTGAAAGTCAATGCTTTTCCCTAATCCTTTGCGAACTATGATGGCACAATTCATTTTCAAGAGGAATCCATATCACATACACTTTTCATACTCAAGTCTATTTCAATCTCTCTTTCATCCAGAGAATACCAAAAACAAGTTTTCCTTTGCAATTAGTTTAGGTGCACATCATAAAAGATTTGGAAACCGATTACATTTTCATTACAAGCATAATCACAAGCTAAGGATTATTGGTACGAAATACTAGCTTCTGGAGAGAACGACCCTGGGGTTGTCGCTGTACAATCCTTGGAAATCACAATTAATATTCTTGATCCATTTTCAAGGCTAACCAACGACCTAAGTTACAATTTGTGGCTTAGTCGGACCAATAATTTGGCGCCATTGCCGGGGAAGCTAAGTGCCAATAGTTGTTGGATTGTGTTTTTGTTTGTTAGTTTTGCATCTTTGTTCATAGTATAATATTAGCTTGTTTATATCTTAGCATTGCATATAGGATACACTTGTTTCTGCTGCATTCTTCATAATATTCGTAATTTCGCAGCAACTAATTTCATTTTTCACCGCGATGTACGTTAATTTTCACAGAGAAATTCTTCTCAGGTGTTGTGCGCAATGACCAAATTTGGATTTCGACGCGGCTAAAATTGCATTTTTGATGAGAGATTCCTCTCGGGAGCAGTGCACCGCGACTAAAATTCATTTTCGCCACAGCCAACAAGTTGAATTTTCATTTGTTTACCCTCTCGGATACTGTTCGCTGCGATATAAATCTATTTTCGCCGCGGCCAAACTTCACTTTTCACACTTCATTCATTTCATTTTCAATACACACATACATTCATATCATACATACCTTTCATACATATTCGTTCATACATTCTCACACATTTTTCCATTCAATTTTTGAATTGTTTGTTTGAGTTATTTTAGTTTGCTCCTGCTTGGAATTTTTCCTTTATATGCCCAGAAAGAATCAACTTGAACCTTTTGACCCAGACATTGAGAGAACTTTGGGAGAAAAGCGTAATGTTCAGAAAAGAAAAGGAAAAACCAAAGTAGTGAGGGCGGTATACTTAGAATTAGGTGAGTCTAGTGTAGAAAAATTAGATAGTGTAGGAATTCTATAACTAAAAACATCATGGCTAAAAATATACCAAACCCAGAAAACATAAATATAAATGAAAATCAACAAGGGAATGGTAACAGTAGGAGAAATGGTGAAGAAGAAAGAAAAGGGGATAATAATGGAAATAATAGGAGAAGAACTATAAGAGAATCCATGACCTCTGATGTTAATTATGATCCATTTACTGTTGCTTGCCCAAATTATGATGTGAATTTTGAAATTAAAGATTTATTAATTAATTCTCTTCCTAAATTTCATAGCTTGCTAGAAGAGGATCCATACATCCATTTGCAGTCATTGTCGATGATTTGCCAGAGCATGAAACCAGTTGGAGCCTCACTTGACCAAGTACTATGGAAGGTGTTCCACCTATCTCTAGAAGGGATGGCAAGGGAATGGTTCATGAGTCTTCGAGGCATGTGGCGAATGCCTATTAAAGTTGGGTTAATCTGAGGAAAGCATTTTTGGAAAAGTATTTCCCAGCATCAAGAACTTCATCAATGAGGAAAGAAATCTACTCTGCACGCCAAGAGTATGATGAATCGTTGTACGATTATTGGAATAGATTCCAAGACCTTCTTTCAAGATGCCCTCAACACCAAATACCGGATGAGCAGTTGCTTCAATATTTTTATGATGGGTTGAAGAGCCAAGAAAAGGGAATGTTAGACACAACTGCTGGAGGTTCAATAATTGATTTAACCGCCGAAGAAGCTTGGGAGCTTATCAAGAAGATGGCTTTGAACCATCAACAGTATAGTGTAAGAGACACTAAGGCTTCCCATGAAATTGGAAATGCAAGTGCTCAAAACAGAAGAATGGACACCCTAGAATCAAAGGTAGATTCTTTGGAAAGTAAAGTCACATCCCAATTATCTCTTATAACTACTGAGTTGAAGAACTTGGATTTGGTTGCTCCAAGTTGTGACACTTGTGGGTTAGTTATGCATATCTCCAGTGTGTGCCCAAGCAGATTCGAAGAAGTTTCTGTAATGTATCAAGGGAGAACAAACCAGAAATGGGATCCCTATTTCAACACATACAATGAGGGTTGGAAATCCAATCCAAAGTTCAGTTGGAGGGGTGAAGAAGCCAATGCCCAGAGATTTCAAAGGAGTGTAGGAGCTGGACCGTCTAACTCCAATATTCAAAATACACAACAAGCCTTGAGTGTGCCACTAAAGGAGGATACTAATCAACTACTTCAAAACATGTTAGTGCTACTCAAGGAAGAGAAGGCTTCCACCGCCAACCAATTCAACTCACTTGCTTCACTTATTCAAAAGGATTCTTCGAAGAATGATGCGAGATACGCTTCTTTGGAGAAGAGGATGGAGCAATGGGAATGTAACACCTCTTCTTTATCCCTCTTAGCTTCAATTATAATGATTTGGAACCAATTCATGGCCTCAAGTAACTCAAATTGTCAAAAGGGACTTAATTGAAAACTTTCAATTTTAAGAAAGTTACTATTCACATTTTTTAAGGCCAACTTTGAAAATTCATAACTAAATCTAGAAAAATTGAAATTGAGTGGTTCCAACTTCTATTTGAAGCATACAAATTCCTTTATGAGGAAAAAATACTCATTTGAATATTACTTTGTCCAGTTGGTACAGATTAATTCGTGAAAAATCACTGTTCATATGGTAATTTTTCATTTTCCCAGGTTTTTCTGTGATTTTTCGCCAACTTTGGACTCTCATAACTTTCTGTACAAAGCTCCAATTCCAGTGATCTTTGGCTTGTTTTAAACCTTGTAATGTGAAATATTTTTTCACAAACTTTCAGCTTATTTGGAATTCATTTACCCTGTTTTCGGACAGGGCAAAGTAGAGGAAATGACCAACTTTACTTCCAGCACTTGGTCAAATTTTTACCCTACTTAACTTCATAACTTATCATCTTGATTTCTAAACCTTTCTTAACCATATTAACCTATGTAATTAGGCATTCTTAAAGCATACACTATTTATCATGAGTCCATTATACATGCATGAGTTACATTACATATCACATTACAACTTTAAACAAAATAACATAATGTCCATAACAAAATCCACATTAATGCACATTAAACTTTGCATCAAGCATTAGGTACTTGCTCTTTACCCTTGAGTGTGCTTCCACCTAAAAATGGTTAGTGGGGGAGGGTGAGATTTTTGGAAATTCCAGTAGCAAAACTTTCTAACACACATTATAAAATTGCATGACAACTTTCAATATAAGTGTGAATTCATAAAAGTGCAACATGT